>APFE031040337.1:63278-81817 GCA_000404065.3 Pinus taeda
TGCATACACTAACAATCAAACGATTACATAACACCTGAATATCTCATAAAATAAAACATATTCAACATACAGACCGAGTATATGAAACAACTCATTAATAACAAATTGTTGAGAAGAATGGACTTATTTGTATTAATAGGAAACAAAAGAAACCATTACAACCAGAGCCTTGGTGTTGTGCAAGTTCCTCCCAGGGTCCAGCAAGAGTTTTCCTTTACTTTGATAAGCTCACCCACTTCCAAATGAAACAAGAAAGGATGGTAATCTCTCCTCACAAGCTTACAATGGAAGTCCTAATTCCAGCAACATCTACCCTTTGGAATGTTCAGCTTTCAACCTCCCCTCCCTTGGCCCAATGCCTGTATTTATAGTGTTCTAGAGGAAGTTATTCAGTTCCACAATCAATGGGATACTCCCTCTTTTGGATGGGGTAGCTCCTCTCTTGATGGGATAAGTTCCTCTATCATAGGGATGCATGAACCATCTGGAGGCGCTCAATACACATCAAACACTCTTCTAGAAAGCTCTAGAAGTGACCACAAGTAACTTTTTTAAGATGAAACTCACGCCTTTTGACCTTTACAGGAGTACGCACCCATCCCTTGACTTACAGAGCGTACAAGTACGCAGGTACAATGAGCTTGGGATGCGTACACGCAGGCAAGGTAGAGAGAACCTGCGTACCCAGAGATAAACATGTTTTTTAATGACTTTCTCTCTTTTTTGAAGTTTGACATGAAGAGCAGAGGTATAAGGCTTGACAAGGAGGATAATATGACTATTGATGGAGCCATATTAACTGCAGATAGTCATGGTGACAAATTTCAGTGTAACAGACATCTACAACAAATGAAAAGTAGATTACTAACTAAATAAATATCTCTAAAAGATACACGCACACACATGCAATGAAAGCATATATATAGTGAGTTTTACTACACTTAATCAAGCATAGTAACGTTTAAGTTACAACTCGTTTCGGGGCTGCGACAATGGAATCCCATCATAATCTACTAACTCATAGGCACCTTTTGCTAGAAAACACTTGAAAATGTAAGGACCTATCCACATTGGTTTGAATTTCCTTGTTCCAAGTTTATCGGCTTCCTGATCGTAAAGCAAGACCAGGTCTCCTTTTGAGAAGATATGAAGCTTGAAATTTCTATCATATTGCACCTTAATACATTTCTTATGTGCTTTTTTAGCCAATGCAACATCACGATGGGTTTCATCCAGATGGATTAATTCCAAGAAACACGCTTCTTCTTCAGAAGTGTCGGGTAACAGGTCAATCGCGAGTTTGAGCGATGAAATTTCGCATTGTATTGGTAAGATTGCTTCCAAACCATACACCAAATGAAAGGGTGTGAATCCATTTGCATTTCTCACCAAGGTTTGATATGGCCACAAGGCAGAGTACAAGATTAACTGCTAGTTTTGCTTATGAACCCCTATCATTCTCTGCAACATCTGCTTCAGGACTTTGTTGATGGCCTCAACTTGTCTGTTCACTTGCGGGTAATAAGGGGTAGAAATATCATGTGACAGTCCTAACTTAGTAGTCAACTCAACCATCATGTGATTGTGAAAATGTGACCCATGATCTGTAACTATGGCTTGTGGTACACCAAACTAGGCAACCACATGGTTAAAGAAGAAAAGGGCAGCCGTTTCGTCACTATTGTTCAATGTTGGCATCGCCTCGACCCATTTGGTAAAATAGTAAACGACGACTATAATATAGCCATGCCCCCCAACCGAGGTGGTGTTACATGTCATAAAGTCAATGCCCCATTTGGAAAATGGTCCAACAGGAACGACTGGATGCATCAGTGCAGGTGGTAATCTAGTTTTTTGGTCATATATCTAACATGCGTGACAACTTCTGACAGAAATAATACAATCTTTGAATATAGTTAGCCAGAAGTAACCAACACAGGGAATTTTCTGTGCGGTTGCATATCCAGATAAGTGTCCACCACAGGTACCTAAATGGCAATCATTCAATGCTTTCTCAGCTTCCTCATGCGTGAGGCACCTCCATAAAATTGTATCGATACCACGACGGTAAAGAGTGTCGCCAATGATCAGATAATCTTTGGCATGGTAATGAATACATCACTATTGCGAGCGAGAGGTATCAGGTTGGAAATATTGGGTCTGGAGATAGATCAGTATATCTCCATACCATGTGTCAGATGAAAATATCAGAATTAGAGACTCATCCAAAATAAACGGTTCAGATGTTGAATCAATGGAGGTCGAGGGAAAGTTGCAAAGTAACTCTATGAAAACTAGAGATTTCTTTGATTCAGACTTGATGAATTCCAAATCAAATTCTTGTAAAATAACTATCCATTTTGAGTATTCTCCCCCCAGCAATTGACATGACAAAATGTAAGTCATAGGGTTGTAATCCGAAATGACAGTTGTTTTCTGTAACAAGATGTAATGGCGAAATATTTGAACAGCTTGCACAACTACCAAAGCTAGTTTTTCGACATAAGAGTACTTACTTTTTGTATCATTGAGATTATGACTCAAGTAATAAATCAGATGATCAATCCAATTTTCTTCCTGGACTAAAACCATGCCAATGGTTGTATCTACAGTGGCGAGATACAGGTAATAGTCATTTTGGTAATTCGGAGAGTACATTAATGAAGCTCTAATCAAGGAATCTTTAAGAGCATCAAAGGAAGCTTGCACAACCTGATTCCAATGGAAGGGTATGTCCTTCTTCAAAATACGTGTAACACCTTTAGCCATTTTAGCGTAATTAGGAATGAACCTCCTCAGAAATTTTTCTTTCCCTTAGAGTTTCTGTAACTGTAAAAGATTTGAAGATGGAGGCAAATCCAGAATTGACTGAACCTTTAATAGATCGAGTCGAATTCCCTCTTTAGAAACTACAAATCCAAGCAATCGAACAGAACCAACACAAAACACACATTTGTGCAGATTGGTTCGTATCTTGTAGTTTTGACACTGTAAAAATATTGCTCTCAAATGTTGCGGGTGATTAGCTCGCTTTCGTGAATGAGTAGGAAAATTGTCAAGGTAAGGTTGAACAATGTGCTTGATGTCATGGAAGTCATAATTCATTGCCGTTTTAAATTTTGCCCCCGCATTCTTCAAACTGAATGGGAGTTTACTATAGGTGAATGTTCCCCATGGATAAATAAAAGATGTTTTCGATTGGTCTTGTGGGTCAATATTGATTTGATTGTAGCCGTAAAATCCATCCATAAATGAAAATATTTCGCATCCGACACATTCATCAATAATTTAGTTGATAAAAGGTGTAGGATAATTGTCCTTTGGACATGCCTAATTTATATCCCTATAATCGATGCACACTCAAATTGTCCCTTGTTTCTTTGTGACAGGAACAATGTTGGAACCATCCTGCAAAAGTTTTTCAACTTCTGCTTTAATTGCATCAGCTTTCTTTGGATGAACAGGTCAAAGCCATTGTCGAATTGGTTTGAAATCATTGTACATTTTGATTTTGTGTTCAACAATACTAGAGTCAATGATCGACATCTCCTCGTAAGACCATGCAAAGACATCTCTGAATTCACGAAAGAGAGTATGGTAACTATCGAGTTCCGATGAAGAACAAGATTTGCCGACATGAAATTTCTCTACAATATTAGGCTTGGTCAAAATATTAATAGAAATCGTTTCTTCAATATTTGACAGGTTTCGCTTAGATTCTACTCTGTCTATGAAAAATGAATTCAAAAGAAAATCAACAACTGAAGGGTGGTTTAGTTCGTTTGAATAATCTTCGATATCATCTGGAAGATGGGAATGATGATGATAATCTTCCCAAGCTTCTTCTCATATCATCATTGATTGGACAATTCCTTCATCCATAGAATGTATATGTGAGAAAGGATCCAAAGAAGTACCATATTCTAACAAATGATCTACCCATACAATTGTTGAGTGCGGATTTGGGTTTTCCACACAAGCTCGAAAAATTGATTTCTATGCTAATCCAATGGGGCTTAGCAGCATTACCTCAATATTACTATCAACTTAAAAATGATTGGTAATCCTCCTTAAATCAGATGAGGTGGAGGAAATCATGTTGCAAGTCTCTACTCTTGCCACTTCTACCAAATCAGATGATGACGGTAGCGTAAAAATACCAATTAGGGAAGGATCTTTAAAGAGACCTACTCCAACACTTTTAAGTGATAGCAGGGGTCCATGTACCAATAGAATGCTTCCTGTAGCTTGTGAACTATTGGAAAAGAAGTCTAGCTGATCAATTACTATGATTCCACCCTTATGAGGGAATGCAATAGTACAAAAGTACGTGGAAACCATAACAGCCATAACATATACCCATGGCCTTCACAGTAAAATGTTGTAATCGAGGGGTCCATCAACTGCCTCAACTTCAACAATAAAAGTTTTTCCCCCTAGTTCGATTTGTAGGTTACTCGAAATTCCACAAGGAGTATATGTTCTTCCATCAAAATCTTTTAACATGGTTGGTGATCATGACAACGGCAGTGACCCAAGTGTTTTCCAACAACTCATTGACATAATGCAAGTAGATGCCCCCCATCAATAATAGTTCAGTGAACATTTTTATTTAGAGATTTTACTTGGATTAGGAAAGCTAATTATGCTAGTAATTATGGTGTGTATCCTACATGGTTAAAAACCACAATATTAGAATCCGTATGATCTACTCCACTTGTTGCTGACAGTAAAGCCTGCGTCTAGGAGGGACAATTTTGTAATACCTCAAGTGTCGACATAGCAGAAGGTGATTGGGCAAGGTCTTCCACTATGTTATAGTTTTGAGTTGCTCGAGCCCAAGGGTTAAATGTCGATATATGCACAACTCCCTTTGGTGGTTTTATTGTAAATTTTGGTACAATAGGTGGAATATTTTTGGATGAAGTCAAAGTCGAAGGATTAGGTTGATCAATGGCCTGATTATTTGACAATGACGGTGGATTTCCATAATCTTTATTTCTTGTTGACACCAAAACTTCATTTTATGGCTTTGTGATGGATAACATCAGTACTTGGGATGTGGAAGCATGGTCTGTCGCAACCAAATGTGTCTCCGGGTTTGGAAATGGATCAGTCAACACTGAAGATGTGTTTGAAGTATTTAAAAGTTTAGAGACCTCTGAGAAATGTGGAAAATCTCTTGTAAAATGTTTGTCATTACAGATTAAACAAGGATAACGAGGTTTCCTTACGGAAGTAAAGGAATCAGATGATTTCTCTTGAGGGGAATTGTCTTGTTTTTTCTTGTTTTCCCCTTTTTCTTGCCTCCTGGTTTCTTTTTATTTTCTCCTTTGTCAGATGACACAGCATTAACTTAGGAAGCAAGAGTGTTTTCTGATGCATTGGTAGTTTGATTGGTAATGGAAAGAGTTCGACCTGATGGTCTTCCTGCCATTTGCATGCTTGAAGAACCGATCACACCATCACCAGCATGTGAGTCCTTACTCGATTGTGGAGGAGGAGGAACAATGAAAGCTGGTTGGGGTGCATTGGGAATTTTGTCGTAGAGCGTGCCAGATTGTGTGTAAATCAAATCCAAGTTTTGGGCACGAGCAATTACTTTCTCTTCTATGACAACTCCACCTTTTTCCACATCCTTAGTGATTGATGGCAATAAGTATTTTATGAACCACTCAGCTAAAAGCTGATCGAGAACATATGCCTTAACCTTTCGACGACAATGCCACCACTCATGAATATGATCTGATATATGGGTGGAAGTAGTTTGTTTAAAGTTGGTTAGCAGTTTCGTTCCAATCTCATATCTGATAGGTAACTAGAATTGGGTAAAAAATGTAGTGGCTAAAGTCGTAAAGTTGTCAAAAGAATCTTTTGGTAACTCGATGTACCATTTAGCAATCGTACTAGTAAGTGTTCTTTGGAAAAGAAAGAGTCTAACGAATCATCGTTTAAGGAGTTTGATGACCACCACAAATGAAATTTCATGACATGATTTGATGGGTCTTCTCTAGGATTTCCATTGAATTTTGGAATGTCAGACAGTAACTTATGCAGAATTATTGGCCACCAAGGTGCATATAATATTGGATCATTAGTAAGCTGATTTAAATATGGTAATTCTAAAGTTGCTGCAAATGGCAACTGTCGATTCAGGTCAGGTTGAGCATACCCAGGATATGATGGAATCTCCTAAGCAATAGGTATTTGCATACCAACATAAGGTATCTGCATTTGGTAACCTTGATTAGATTGTTGTTGAAGAAACCCGACATAAGGTGGTTGTTGATAACCAGGTTGAATTTGTGGTTGTCCATAACCCGCAAAGCCTTGTTGACTAGCACCTTGGTAAGCTTGCTTTTGTCCAAACCCAGGTTGAGGTTGTTGGGCAAGTCAAAATTGGGGTTGGAATTGCTAGAATTGGGGTTGTTGAAATTGAGCCTGCCACGGTTGTTGAAACAAATATTGTTGTTATTGGTACAATTGTTGTTGATTTAATGGTTGTTGTTGCCCAGCAATGAAAGGTTGGCTAGGTTGTGAATAAGCTATACCAGTGTAAGCTTGGGTCAGTCTAGATAAGGGTATACTAGCCTGAGGTTGTTGTTGAACCCCAGAAACAAGTGGTTGTTGTACAACAACCTGAGAAACTTGAACTTCTTGACTCGAAATTTGTGGTTGCGAGGTAGAAGGACCAGTTTGTACCAATTGAAATACTACAGTTTGAACTTGTGACTGTGGTACAATAGTAAAAATAGGTGTAGTAGGAATAGCTAAAAAAGTTTGCATTGGTTGTGTTGGATACACAAGCCTTAGTTGAACTGACATTGTTGGTTTCCATTAACAAACTCTAACTCCAGGTTGACCTAAATACTGCATGATATTACCATATGACGGTCCTCCAGAATAGGGAGGATAAGGTGAATAAGCATATTGCTCTCCATATGGTGGCAATCCAACATTTAATGGATACATAGGTCTTTCTTGACCATATTGACCAACTTGATATTGATATGCATGATCAAAATGTTGAGTTCCCATTAGAGAAGAACTAGATAGAATTCCAGTTGAGGACATGGGTGATGACCATGGTGTAGAAGCAACCCCTGAGTGGGTTCCAGATAAAAATTGGTAACCAACTAGGACGGACGATTCACCATATAGGTGCGACTCAGGTATGGTAGAAAACATCGAAGAGGTTGCAACAGAAGATTCTGCTGCAGCTACATCAGATGATACAATCTAGGATGTTAACGATTGTTCATCCATATTTAACTAACCCAAAAGTTGTCCTAAAGAATTGACGGGTACTTGAAAATAAGCAGGATCAAATGGAGCGGTAAAATGAGGAGTATGAGGGTAAAGATAAAGTCTAGCTCCAAAGTGGAATGGGGTTCCAGGTGTAGAATCTTCTTCTAATTCTTCCTCTATAGAAATTAAACCTGGTGGAAGAAATTCATCGTCTGGTCTGTAAAAGACTTCTGTTGTTGATGAAGTTGAAGTTTCAGTAGTTACTGATGTCTGAGGAGTAACTAGTTGATTGTCTTCTAGTAAAGTAACAACTTCTGAATGTTCAAATTCGAAGTCCAGATGTTCAAGTAAATGAACAACAGTTTCAGAAAGAGGTTCTTGAACAACTTCAGGTTCAGATGTAGCTTCTGTTTGAACTAGGATAGGTTCTAGATTAACTTCTAGTTGAACTGATTCAAGTTCAGAAGTAATTTCTTGCTGAGAAACTTCAAGTTGAGGATCAACTTGGTTTTGAACAACCTAGGTTACTGTTTCACTAGGATCAGTGCTAATGTACTCAGGTAATTGTGAAACTTCTACTTCAGAAATGGATGTACTAGAAATGGTTGGAGTAACTAGAGTCTCAGTACTTACCAAAATAGACGATTCAGTTAATTTAGATGAAGAACTAGGAGTTCTTGATGTACTAGACTTAGTTAAGCGAGACTGCTTTGACCAAATAGGTGTAGCTTCGGGCGGCAAAGGCGGTTTTCTCACTGTTCTTCATCTAGACAAGACTGAGTGGTAACGGTTGATGTTCCTCCATGATTGTTGATTAATTTTATTATAAATAAAAATAAGAAATAAACAAAAAGGGGTATATTAGGCGAAAGGTTTACCAAGCAGCTGTGAACTGCAGAATATCTCCTGGCGAACCAAGAAGTACGGGCAGACAATCTCCCTGAATGTTGTGTTCTATGTATCAAAGTGTACAAGGCGTCCGACTTGGTTACTTAAGGATGGATAGAAACCTATATTTTTCCTCCCATATATACCTGAAGGTACGTGGAGGCCTAGTCCATATGAGTGTTGTCTAATGCAAAACCGCATAGTGAGAGCATTCCCATATACTTTACGTACTGTAATACTGCCCTATATACTCGAAGGTACATGGAAGAGCTACAATATACTCACGTGTGTGGAATAAGGTATCACACTCGGGATGTATTGCAGATAAGTTAGTGACAACTGCTTTGTTTTACGACACTAAAACACGTCTCTAGCCTAGAACCACTAAATGTTCTCATTAATGACAATGCTCCATTAGGTAAATTGATGTTAATTTTAAGTTGATCTTGCTTAGTAATTTTCTTTTCAAGTACACCATGTGATGTATTATGAAATTCCTAGGAATGCAACTATCATGATAAGCTTTCTTTCCATTCAATTTAACGATGAAAATCCTAGCTACTTAGGGATAGAGCAATCAGATTTCTTTTGATTAAAGAGCAAAGAGCACAATCTAATGCAATTTCCCTACACTATTCCTATGAGCACGCACAAACTTTTTCAATGCAACATGCATGTATTTATTTTCAATTTCCTTAATGTGAATATGAACAAAAGGAAATATGCACATACAATCAATCAATCTTTCATAAGAACGAAGACTTTTACGACAATTCTTATTCAAAGGAAGAGAAGACTTTACAACACTTTCTTTCGAATGAAGCTTAATTAACTATATTCTAACTTTGACTATAGATCGATAATGACAAAGAAAACATTAAGAAACATTAATCAATCAAATCAAAGTTGGGCTAGACCAGGAGATAGAAGCTTATTTTCTGAGACATAACATTCAATGATCAGTTAGCAAACAAACAAATAGAGAAAAGTTGGCAAAAACACTTTCCAAAGGTGGGAAATTGATCCTGGGAGGATCAACGTAGCCCAGAGTGGGAGACAGTGCACTTCAGAGCACTGTCCCTAAGCCAGGGGTGCTCTGTAGTGCACTGTGTCCCTCACAAGCCTGTGCTGGTGACAGTGAGCCATTTCAAGAGGAAATTTGACATATTTTTGACCAATTTTTCAATGTAAAGAGCTAAATTACAATCTATGAACACAAATAAGGTCTACAAGGATGTCTTAGGAGGTGGATAAGCTACTAGGAAAGAGGATCTTCCATAGTGGAGTCTCCAATTTGTTTTGGAGAATTTGGTATCTACGGATAAATACTAATTCCCTATATAAGTAGTTGTATCGAGAACAACAGTTTAAAGTGTTTTAGACTTTTCCTATCAGCAATAGATAAGATAAGAGGGTAAGAAGACCTACATGGAGTACCGCTTTCCTCTCATTTCCCTTGTATTGATCCTGTCGCTCCTTCCCGTACTTAATACGCTTGAGAAGTACCTTGTAAATACAATAGAAAACAAAGAATCGATCAAAGCACACGATTTATTGAATATAAGTGAAAGGAATCAGATACAATTCACACATATAAGCATTATTAAACAATACAAACATATGGAAAAAGGTTCAAACACTTTATTAGATAGAAGAAGGAATTAAAACCATTGGTGGCTGATTCAAAGCCATTCCTCCAGCTTGGATCCCATCCACATCACAACAAAAGCATGAAAAACTTGTAGCATTACAATACTTGCTTCAAAGCCAAATCTCGTAGCAGCATTATCTCCTTACAGTTCAACATAATCTAGCCCCTGATCACTTATATGAGTGGTCAATTTATAGGAAGATGAAGGAGGTTTTGTCATAAATGGTGCCATTGAATGGCCTTCCATAATTAGAAATAGTTCCATGGAGGAAGGGATGAGAGGATAGGATGTGCCTTAACTCATTCCTCATCCATTTTGAAGCTCATAGGAGTTGATAAGTGAGGGAAAATTCTAGATGACTCCAAAATATAAGAATATTCCCCAAACCCTATGTGAATTTTGCTCATTCTCACCCAACGCAGGTGAAAGGAAGCCTGAGTGCTTTGCATAGCACCCTGGCGGCGAACTCAACTACTCTGCAATGCACCTTTGCAAGGGCTTACCTGCGGTGGTCCCTCTAGAGGCTATTTCTGGATATCTTCAAGTCATGAAACTGTCTGGGAAGGAGGCATTCAAAAGGGTGACTTGTTTAGGGCATGAAGCAACTAAAATTAGGGTTTGATGAGCCCTAAAACACTGTTCTAGAAGTTGGGATTTGATGTGCCCAAATGGATCTGTAACAGGCATACCTATGCCCGCCGAGATAACTTAGTACAAAAATAATGGAGCATCCAGAAACATGAAATTGAGCAATAAAATACATGTTAAATGGTACATGACATGCTGTCATAAATGAGATATAGAATAATACAATTTGTCCCATATACATAATGTGTCTGGAAAAAACATGAGCCGGGACTGAATACAATGACATATGAGTACATGAGATATAATGACGCTTCCCTAAAAAAATGGGTGGGAGGGAGGTTAGAACAACCAAAGAAGCCATGTTAAGCAGGAAAGGGCTCTACAAATTAAATGGATCATCTAAAGGGGACAAGCATGCTATGAACGCTGCAAGCAGATGGAACCGAACCCATCAAATTTGTGGAACTACATATGAGGTTGTAGCATAATAGGAAGGCATTCGGGCATGTTGGGGGATACCTGAAGGGCCACTCCTTCATGAGGTCTGAAACATCTCACACACACCCGAGAATCACTGGTACAATCCGCTACGTCAGTGGACCATCAATAGTATGAATCATGAACATGAAACATTCAAGCCAAAGGGAAATGATGATTCCCTTTTCTTGATTTGAGGCATCAAACAAGAGTGGAAACTAGAACTAAGATACACTTCCCTCTAGGGCGTTCTTTTGGAATAGATGTGGTGATGTCAATAGAATAGGGCCCACCATAGGTGAGGCATTGAGGGTCCTCAACTAAGGCACAAGGAAAAATAATAATGTGACTGGTGGATTGAAACCAGGGATAATGGAAAATATGGGATTAAGGGACAAACAGAGGAATTCCCTTGTTAGAGCATAAAGTGGATGGTTAACCTAGTAGAGACTGACTCGACTCTGGAGGGGATGGGGGATAGTATGACTAGAGGTCAAAATAGGCAACACAAGATGAATGGTATGAAAATACCAATGGAATATTGTGACATGATATAATGGGATATGAAACAGACTTCATGGATGCAAGGGCGACTCATTGTGGATGCTCTGAACAAGGGTGAATTGATGACGCTGCCACTTAGAATAGGCCCAGTGGGGACCATAAAAAAATGAGAAAATTATGGTTTATCATGACTAAAATCTACACGTGAGATGACAGGTGTCGAGGGAAGGTGGTCCCAAAGTACAAGCATCACATATGAAGAAATTCAATTTTGAGAGGTGATGAAGTGATGCTTCTTGGAAAAATGGCTTTCAAGTGAAGTTTCAAATTATCAAAAACTAGGAGAGACCCATTATAACACTTGAGGATAGATTTCCGATGGTGCTAGTGGTTCGTCAAACTGAGCTAGGTTTGGTCACAATGTGCAACAAAAAAACTATATATTTTCCTATTAAAGGTGTTTTCCCTCCGATTTGAGAGGAGGAGAAGGCCCTAAATCTTGTGGAGATCGTAGTAGAAAAACCGACTGTCGGAATTGGGATCTGTGACTTTCAGGCAAGTGGCCTTACTTGTATAAAGATGGCCTTAATTCTTCTTGGAATGATGGTTCCTAGTGAATAATTAAGGGAAGTTGAAAATGAGAATGAACTACTAGAGGAGGTCTAGAATCATCCTCGCCCACTAAGTCAAACATGGAGACTAGGTGGTAGGACATAGAGTAGAATATTTGAAGATATGGCATCAAAATCTACGATATGCGATGTGAATATGGCTCGCCGGAGAGGCTAGTAGGACAAACTATCCAAGGAATGGGAGGATAATCGACCATACTTAGATCCAGTGGGATCTAAGCTAAGACTTATGTTAATCAATTGAGAAGATGGCCAGGGGAAAACCATCATGCCCCCAAGCATGGGATACTGCCCGCAAGCATATGTGATGGAGGGGATTGATCTGGTATGCAAAGATGGGAATGATTCCCCCTAGCAAGAAGAGTTTGTTGAGCGCCATTGTATTTCAAGTGATTGAGAAAGGGATTCAAGCATCTCGGCACAACTTGGCATGAGATCCTCCAAAGGATGATAAGGATATGTAGGGGCCTATGTGATCCCCAGTATGTTATGGCGTACTTGTTGGCATTATGACACAGGTTTGGCACTATGACACAGGTGTTGTCCTTGATGGAAACTCACTCAAATGGCTAATCATAATTCAGGTTCTCAGAATGAAAGAAAAAGAGATATACGTAGGTTCCTCTTAACAAAGTCGCGTATACACGTAGGATTGCCAATCAAAAGGCGCATATGTGTATGCACGCACTCTCATGCACGAAAAAGAGCGTACATGTGGAAAAACTTATTTTTAGTCTATGGTAATTGGTCCTTGTTATTCGGACCTATGGTTTTGGACCACAGTATCTCGTACAAAGTATTAAACCCAGGTATTGCACCCCAAGTATTGGTTCTAAGTGATTTTGGACCATGGTATTGAGTAAGGCCTAAGACTATAAAAGGGGAAGGAGATCATTAGGCAAAGGCATTCACTCAAGTATTGAATATCTAATGAAGAGAAAGATCTAGAATACTGGTGATTGGGTTGTGGTGCATAGCTGGATTTGAATCAAGGAGGAACCTGAGCGCTAGAAGATGGATAAGTTCTATTGACAGGTCAAGATCTCAAGGCTTGAAGAGAAGTATCTTTGTGTGATTTTGATCTATTATATTTGGCGCATGACTTGATCTATAAATCTAATAATCTGGGTATAACTAATGTCTGAATAATTGAAAAGGGTAAATTATCTTTTATAGATCTGTATGCAGGTTCGGCATAGCAAAGGCTTGTATGCACGTTGGTTAGGTAATTCAAAATAGCGTATACGCAGGTTGGCCTTAATACAGAAGCATATGCACGTAGGTTCTACATATTGAAGTAGCGTACGTCTCATAAAATATGTTTTAGCTACTTCTGTTTATTACTGCAGTGTTCTGGGTTCAGGATTGATTTCTAGTCACTGTTATTGTATTCTGGTTCCAACATTCAGAGAAGTGATTGTATGATTCAGTTTTGGTTGGTACAAAGGAGATTGGTTGATGCAGATATACTTGATGTTTGATTGATGTTATTGATGGATCTAGTCTGAAAATTTATGAAACGTGGCCCCTGAAGAAAAGAGAAGTTTGTAGCCTTCTGTAGGTCAGCACCTACGTACTAGTACATCAGCTAGTACAAGAGCTAAGGGGGTTGTAGCTCCCTTCCAGGAGAGGCTGGAGAATGAGAGAAGGTTGTAGCCTTCTGTAGGTAGAAGCCTACGTGCTGGTATAAGACTGCACTAGTACAGAAATATTGTAAAAATAAGTTTCTTATTAAAAAAAGATAGAGACAAATTGCAGCAGGTGGTTTTCACCCACATTGGATTTCCACCTTATATCTTGTGTTCATGTGTGTGATGATCTGTTCTGTTCTACTGCACCTGTTTACTGTTCTTATGGTTAATGAAGTTTTGATGCACTGATTAAAGGTCAACTTTAATGGTTTAACTTAATCACAAGTTTACTAGATATATGCTAATTTATTTAGACACAGTTGCGTATAAACGCGGGTTCCCATAACTGAAGTAGCGTATATATATCTGAGTATGAAAATAAAAAAGTGTTTGATTTGATAATACTGATTCACACCCCCCCCCCCCCCCCCCCCTCTCAGTATTATTTCCAACAATTGGAATCAGAGCAGGTCCTTCAGAATAAGCTTGATCACTTGAAGGTAGATCTATCATCATGAGCAACTATGAAAAAGAGGCATCCATTAAGCCACCAATCTTTGACAGGAGAAATTTCATCTATTGGAAGGTAAAAACCACAACCTATCTTCAATCTCTTGGTACAGAAGTTTGGGATATCATGGAAGGAGGATACACATTTCCATAAGCAACTCCTACAGATATGGCTGGTAAAAAGCAGTATGAAACAAATGCAAAGGTTGTCAATACTCTATTGGGGACTCTATCTCAATCAAAATTCATCAAGGTTATGCAGCTCAAAACTACCAAAGAAATATGGGACAATATCATTCTAAGCTATGAAGGAGATGATCAGGTAAAACGTGCAAAACTACAAGCTCTCAGAATTCAATAAGAAACTCTCAAAATGCACAATGATGAAAGTGTAGCTAATTATTTCCTGCGTATAGATGAGATTGTTATTCGCATGAAAAAATTGGGTGAAGAGATAAAAGAAGTTACTTTAGTTGAAAAATTTCTAAGATCTTTGTCTTCTAAGTTTGAATCAAAAGTTTCAACTATAGAAGAAAATCAGAATCTTCTGAGTATTACTATGTCATAGTTGCACGGAATCCTAACTACTTTCGAAATGAGAAAAGGGGGGCCATCAGCCATGAAATAAGTTGCATTCAAAGGAGAATACAAGGAGTCAGGGCATACGTCAGAAGGAGAGGAAGAATCAAACTTTTTCAAGAACCTTCAACGGGGTTCTGGAAGATTCAGAGGTAAGCTACCTTTCAAATGCTTTGCTTGTGGAAGAGTCAGCCACTATGCAGCCAAATGTCCTCATAAAGATAAGCTTGAACCAGTTAAATGGAACAAAAAATAGAATGTAAGTAAGAAGAGTTATTATACACATGAAGACAGCAATGGACTTTCAAATAGTGATGAAGATGAACATGGTAATGATTATAGACTTTTGATGGCTTTTGAAGATGATGATTTCTTGGATGCTGCGAATGAAGATGATCTCTATGAAGAAATTTCTAAACTTAAAATCTATTTAGAAGAAAAGAGTATGATCATAGATACTCTGACATTCCAACTTGCTGAAAGGGAAAAACACAATGAAAAGTTAGAATGTGAAATTGTGGGACATAGAAAAGATATTGAGAAAACAAAAGCTCTTAATCTTAGATTTGCTAAAGGATCTGAAACTTTAGATGAGATTATCAAAGTGCAACCTTCTCCTCTAATCAAGATAGGTCTTGGGTATATTGAAGAATCTCAAGCACAAAAGCCATCCACCTCCAAAATTTATCTTGATGAAACAAGGAAAAGTGAACAGGTCGACAATCAGCAAAGGTAGGTAAATCAGGGTCAATCTACTTCAAGGATGAACAAAGATCACCAAGTAAATCGAAGTCAATATACTTCAAGGATGAATAGAAGATACAACCAACCGCGGGTAAATCATTCTAAATTTGCCTCAAGAATGAATGTCAATGGAAACTACAATCACCTGGATGGTAGATTTAATAATCGTAAAAATTTCTTTAATGGCCAATGTTTTTCATGTCATAACTTTGGACACAGAGCTGCTCAATGTGTTTCATACAAAACCATCATGACTCGAGAAGCATGAAATCAAAGGAGTGTGACTAGGATCATGAAGAGGACCTACAATAACTTTTCTGCTCTTAAAAATGAAATAGAATTCTCTATTTGTAACAACTTCGGTCATGAAGATTCTAAATGCAAGAGTCAGTTTCGGCAAACATCTCAGAAGGAGCAAGCTTCATTGGGTCCCAAAACATGGAGAAAGAAAGAACCGCAACCAGAAAGATGTGGTATAGCCTTATATGTGGAAGGACAAGAAAATCAGTGGTACATTGACAGTGGATGTTTGAAACATATGACAAGTGATAAAGAAAAGCTTCAGCCATATAGTGCCTTAGAAAAGGAAAGGAAGGTCTCATTTGGAAATGACACCCCTGCACTCATAAAAGGTAAAGGTTTTGTTCTTTTGAAAGAAAAGGTCAAAGTTGGAAATGCTATGTATGTTGATGGCTTAAAGCATAATCTATTGAGTGTTAGCCAAATGTGTGATCAAGGAAATAAGGTAATATTTCGATCAAATGGATATATTTTCATGAGCTTGATATAGGAGAAACAGTGATCAAAGGCATAAGAACTCCAAATAATTTATACATACTCAAGGGAGGATAACAACAATGCTATCTAAGCAAGAATGATGAACACTGGCTATGGCACAGAAAATTGGGGCATCTAAGCTTCTCTCAGATAAGGAAAGCATGCAAATATCAGGTTGTTCGTAATCTTCCTAACATCAGAATTCCAGACAATACAATATGCAAATCATGTCAACTTGGTAAGCAAATCAGAACTAATTTCCCTAAGAAGGAAGGATCAGCTAGTAGGCCACTTTAACTTGTCCATACTGATTTGTGTGGTCCATCAAGGAAAAAGTCACCTAGAGGAGAAGAATACTTCATATCATTCATTAACGACTTTTCCACGATGTGTTGGATAGGACTTCTGAAGCGTAAAGACGAAACTTTCGAAAAGTTCAAAGCTTGCAAATCCTTGGTTGAAAATGAATCAGATCATAGAATCAAATGCCTCAGGTCTGATCGAGGAGGGGAATTTACCTCAGATGAATTTTTTGACTTTTATGAAGAGCATGGAATAAGAAGGGAATTCTCTATTGCAAGGAATCTTTAGCAAAATGGAGTAGTGGAAAGGATGAACGGAACAGATCAACAAATGGCTCGTGCTATGCTTGATGAATCTTGTTGAGCCTCAAACTTGCACTTCTTTATACATCCTCTCAGCCTCCTTTTCCTATTCACTTCCTTCTTTTGCCACTCATTCCCTCCATCAAATTTCTCAAATCATTGTATTTTAGGACTTTTTACATGGTTTTCTAATTATGCTAATGACTGTGTTGTTGGTTTAGAATTTTGGTTCAAAGTGCTGCGTTTCCGCAGCTAATCCCGGTTTCCGCAGCCAACCCCGGATTCCGCAGCTGTTTTATTAAACGATATGTTCCAGGTGTCCTCCGAGAAGAAGAGCCACATGGGCAAGTTCGTGGAACCAAGGACATGGTATGTGTCCTTCCAGCTCACCCAAACCAGTCATCAAAACCCGTGGTCAACGAGGAGGCAACTACAGTCAACAGAAGTCATTGGCAGTGGCACGGCTCTGCGTGTTCTGTTTTAGAGCACGTGAAGAACAGGTGGCATCTTCCTCAGCCACGAAGACAGTGGGAAACCTGAATCCAACAGCAGATTGAATGCCCACAACGACCATTGCCTAAATCCCGAGGACGCAGCAAGACTACGTGTTTTTACACAGCTGCTCGAATAGCTTAGTTTTCGTTAAGTTAGTTTGCTTTCCTCTGTTATAAATAAAGCGTCTTTGAACGCTGGATAGTTAGTTGTTAGCTGCTAATATGTAATTTTGAACTCCCACTGTACTTTCTATTTTAATGCATAATATATGAGAAGACTGTTTTCCGTTTGAGCGTGTAATTGATCATTGAACCGGCTGGAGTAGGCAGAGGGCCCCTATTTACTGAAGGCCTGTATAGTACTCTTTAATTTCCTGCATTTCTTTTTCTTATTTCATGTATAATAGTTGTACAGAATGCCTTTGATTGCTATGTTTTGATCATGTACAATAGCTGTATATACATTTTGAATTCTGCTTATTTATATTTTTGCACTTTTCCATGACTGATCAGTGTGTTATGCAGGTTTCTTAGGCGTGCCCGGGACAGTTTCTTTCTTTTCTTTTTCACAACTAGTGACACTTGTGATCATCTTGTCTATGTCGCTGACCTTCCTTGTTTTGTAGCCTTTATTTCCTTACTATCATTTCTTTAATTTGCATAGTTTCTTTCTGCTTTTAGACATCAAGTTGTTTACCTATTGATGGTTTCTTCTCCATAATTTAATATCTTCATTGAGGACCAAAATATCACTTAGCACGGCTTGGTTTAGTTGTTCAAGAACTCACAATTGCTTGGCTTATTTTTAATCGTTTCTCACATGATATATCCAGTTAAAAGACAAGAGGTTAAGAAGAAGTTAAAGTATTTGTGACTAGTCTTTCTTTTATGTAGATTTACTTCCGTTTCACATTGCTTAGTTTTTATTTTTAACTAGATTTGACATAGATTTCATCTTCATTTTCTTGCAACAGAAGAGATACTAGACCAATGTCATTATTCTTTTATTTGATGCCTTTATTTTCCTTTAAGAGTTGATTTCATTTCATTTGTTGTTCAAACTTTCTTGTAGAATACTTTTAAGTTATAAGAAATCATTTAAAGCTCATCACAATCTCACACACTTCACTTTCTTTATTTCATTTCCATCACATCACAGTAGGAGAAATATACTTGAAAACAAACTTAAAAAGTTAAAAACGACAAAAGC
>APFE031040341.1:0-12008 GCA_000404065.3 Pinus taeda
TCTATTCCTCCTCCATCTCACTCTCTCTCTTCGTTAAATATGATCCCATTGTATTTTATTCAAAAAAAAATCTAAATTAGAAAGTACATAATTGGTTGTCAAATATTAAACCTATATTTGGGATAAATCATGGCAAAGAAAATAGAATAATAAAAAACTTAAAAGAATCATGCACTATCCTTCCCCTATCATTTTTAGTCACTTTTCTTTCTCTCTTAGGTTGGGTATTTGGTTAAAATGCATGTATCCTAGTTGTATATATAAAAATATTCTTATTTTTAATTTATTAAAACCTCAATTTAATCTAGGATATTTGGTTAACATTCATCTATCCTTGTTGTATATATAAAAATATTCTTATTTTTGATTTACTAAAACCTGAATCTAATCTCTATGGAAATATTTTTAATACTGATGACGATGGAGGGTTTAGATATGCCTCAAAGGTAGTTATAACCTTTTTGATTTTTCATTTCATTAAAAGATGTTATAGAATTAAATCAAAATAAAGTATTTGTAAAATATTTTGATTTTGAAATAAGTTATGGATTTTGGGCATGTGGTATTGATAAGCCAATGACCATGGTAGTGGCTCATGGTATTGTAACAAAATAATTAATATCCTAGATCCATAACATAATAATTAGAATCCTAGATGGCCCATGGTATTTATAAACCATGGTATTATGAAATTTTTTTCCATCCTCTCCCTCTCTCCATGGGCTTCTCTCCTCTCCCTCTCTCCTTGCGCTTCTCTCCTCTCTATATTTCTCTTCTGGGTATTAGGCCACAATATTATCCATGGTAATATTCATGATTAAAATTCTTCTTATAATGTAAATATTAGTTTTTATCGGCTTATTAATTCAATTTAAAGATGGTTATGCAATCATTATTTTAATTTATACTTTAAAATGGATGTTAATTTATAATTTCTATTTATGTGTTATACATTTTAATGTGATATGTATATTAAATTTTCTTTTGTCTAAACAAGTGTTCGTAATTCTATTAATAAAAATAATTACAATATAAAAAATGTGAATTTAAAAAATATCTCACATCTCACATCTTAAAATGAACATCTCACCCTACCCTGGGTTGTAGAACCCCTCTTGGGGAAAAACACAAGAATATACCATATCAAGCAATTGATTTTACTACTTTACATTTTGGTCCTCAATTTTTTTTTCATCAATTTTCCCTTAAATATAAGGGATATTTTTTGGGACTTGAAAGTTTAACCTATATAATCTATATAACATTCAAAAATACAATCAAACAAAGGAAAATTACACATAGAAATATAGCCAATACAAATTCGTTGAGATGTTGAGTGCATCTTTTTTTTTGCAATTTTTGCCATCTAAATTGCGGTATGTAAGAGGTCAAATCTCTCTCCTATCATGCTAGATCTGTGATTGACATGGATCTATAATGGAATATAAGTTAAACATATATAAGTTTAAAGAAAACATGGAACAAGATTCTTAACTCTGAAAATTTACCCTCACTTTAACATATAGATTCTTATTATGTAAATAGACTTTCTTAGAATATAATGGTTCAATACCATGGTTTATCAATGTTGCATGAGAAAAAACCCATAACTCACTTTATAAGATACTTTTCCATATCACATGTCTTTTTAATGAATCAATTTAGTTCATATCACTTGAACTTCAACTTGGGTACACCATTATTCATACAACCATTTTATTTAGAAGTCCCCTAACCTTACCAATTATTTGGTTCAAGTCATTATTTCATGCTATACCTCATGCATTTAAAGGATTTTATTGACTCCACAAAACGATTACTGGAGCTGAGTGCGATTTTTAAGAAATTTATTGTTGTTGAGATATGTTCTCAATCATGGCAACTAGGTGATGTAGATACGTTAATGGAAGCACCAAAGTAACAAAGGTGTCAAAAGACACAACATGATGGAGAAGATGGTAGGTTGGCAGCAGAGACTTCGGATCAAATTTTGTATCCCCATATCATCTCAAGAGAAGGTGAGACCCTCGGAAAAATATTTCTATCAGTATCTGGAAGTCCCAAAATGGCTTCCTAGATGGTAAGATAGAGCCACTTAAAGATCTATAACCCTCAAAGGCCTTCACACAAAGTTAAAAGCGGTGGTGATCTTGGCACGTAGCTAAGATTGGCCTTTATCCAAATGAGGAATAATGGAGACTCTAAGCAAGAGCTTCGAGCTACTGTGGGTTCCAAAGTGGTATTGAAACAACATTTCATTAGAATGGATCCAAAAAAGTGGAGCCCGCTTGACAAGATGGACTCGAGGAATTACCCTGGTGGGAGAAAATGGTTCCCAAGAGCTACATGACACGGCTACGATGGAAATACTATAAAAAAGTAGAGGGGCAACACATTGGATTAAGGAGGATCCCACAACCATCATGACCCGATGGTACTTCACCACAAATGTTATTTTGGAATGTCTAGGTCTAAGTGATCAGGTGGATGAAGCTGGGAGAACTTGATAGGGAGCTATGCGCTACCCAATGGGGATTGAGTAGGTGGAACCTACCCGATGATATCACCTCAGTGGCGGTACCTTGGATATGTGCAAAGGGAACACAAAGTACAAAACTGTGAAGGAAAGGTTGGGGCATGACAACATAAGAGTGAACCAATGAAAATGAGATAGGTGGAGTCCCATTTTGCCAGCTCAGCCCGCGCAAGGGAGCCTGGAGGTAATAGCCCAGAGGTTTTGCAAAGAAAAATAAACAAGATTCCATCTAGGCCAAAAATCAAATTAAAAATGATTTTGGCTGTAAAATAGGAATGCAGAGGTCTTTTCTCTCTCCTCGCTGTAGCCTAGAGGTTTTGCAAAGAAAAATAAAGAGGATTCCATCTAAGCAAAAAATGAAATTAAAAATGATTTTGGTTGCAAAATAGCAATGCATAGGTCTTTTCTCTCTCCTCGCAGATATAGACAGGTGGTAGAGTCATATCAGCCTGGAGGAGATGGCGTGGGATCATGACCTCATCGTGACGTGGCCCAATCAAAAGTGGACAGGTGGTATGAAATTTTAGCATTTTCAGGTACGAGAATGGTCCATATCTAGTGGACATGTGGAACTCACATAGGTCGACACATGGAAGGAGTGACGTCATCCTATATTTTAGTCCTTAACGAGTTATGGAAAGATCGTGATGTTATAACACGAGGAGATGGAGGGACCGAGACATGCTGGCAACTGACATGGTGGAACAACAATTGAACAAAAAAAATGAATGAGAATCCATCCCCATAGGACAACCTATCCCACTGAAAGGGCCCCAACGAGTTCAAAATGGAATAAAGAATGAAAACACTGAGATGGAGGAGGCTCAGGGGTAAGCCCAAGCCCTGTTTAGTTTCACAAAGAAATCAAGGGCATAGAATGTATAGAGTCGATAAGTCTCTAGGCAAAGATAAGCACGGGCCTTGGTGTTGGAACTTATTCACTTGGCGTAGAGGTGAGACCATATGAGAAAGAGAAACGTTCAAAGGAAATAGCTCACAAAGGGCTCCAACTTCTTACGACTGTGACCAACATCGCAAAGCTGTTTACAAAGGGGAAAAGACTCCCAACAAAGTTGAAAAGGACTTACCCAACGATTGTGTAGATTGTTTCTATGATAGAAAATGTTAAAAGGAGTAATGTAGAGGGTGTTGTTTGATACAAATAACATAAGTGCAATTTTCTGGCAGTTAAGACATAGTTAGTCATAGCTAAATTTACCACGCAGATTGCTAAACTCTGTGTTAATTACAGAAAAAATAGAATTAGAAGAAATAAGATATTTTAGTGGCTAAAAGGGAAACAAAGGTCACATTAAGCTAAGGATGACTAGCATGACAACTAAGTGGAAGTCTAGAAGACCAACAAAGGAAAAATAACAGGAAAGGAAAAATCATATAAAAAAGGCTAGATAAGAAGAATTGTAATATTTCTTTTGAGAGTTTCTGAGACAGAGTTTGTGTGGCAGCAAGGTGTTTTTGTGTGATTGGTGAAGGTGATATATGATTTCATGTTGAGGAAAAAATTGTCTTTGAAAGAAGGAAATCTCATCATGGTTACTAGTCTGAAAATGGATGAAAAAATGACTTGTGAGTGCCTTTGCAAGTTGAAGCTTGTTGTCACAGGTTGGTGCTCCTTCCACTCGGTGCTGGAGAAGTGTTGGGGCTAGTGCTCCATTAGTTTTATAAAAAAATCTAGTAAGTTGAAGCTTCCTTTTGGTTGAGGCCAATACTTTGTAAAACTAAAAGTTGAAGCTTGCTTGATTAATAAAATAGAGAAACAATTTAATGTTTTTCTACTTGCATTCTTTACTTTTTGTTGAATTTTCCTTTTTATTGAGTGCCAATATTTCCCTTTAATGTGTTATTTCCACTGTATGAAAGACAGACAATGTTTTAATTTACAATACTGATTCACTCGCCCACACCCCCACCCCCATAGTATTGTCCTGGTTTCCAATAGTTTAGATCTTTAATAGTCATTATCAATCTAGCTTCTTCCTTGAGAAAAAGATCATGACCACTAAAATGAGCGTATTTTTGGATAGTGTTTACTCAATTGTTGGAATGACTCAAATAAGACAACCAAAGGTATTATTTCTCACTCACCCCTACCTTTATTGTATGTAGGATATTTATAAAATGACATAATATTTCACTTGTATTAAAACTAAATTATACTTTGGAATTAGATTATATAACAATGAGATGTTTATGTAGATTGCAGATTTTAGGAATATTTCACGATTGAGGTCAAACTCTCTCGTCACCATTATATTTTGAGATATTCCTAAAATTTGTAATCAATATGATTTTAGAGTATGGTAACTAAACTAAGAAAAGTAAGTCCCTTATAGTAATGAAAGTCTTCTAGTCATATAGTATGATTATGACTATGTATTTAATTATGATTGAGTTTTTCAACATCAAATCAAATGAATTTTTAGTAGGTTGCAATGTTCTAAAAATCTCGTCTCCTAAGAAGAGCTAGTTTAGTTAATACTATACTGTCAACGAGAAACTATTTATTTCCTTACAATCGGTAGCTAGAAGGTGAGGTCAATTTCCACTTACTAGGTGAAATTGAGAGATAATTCGTGGGCATCCATCGAATGCATTCTTTTCAATATTGTATAGAATTAATCAACATAGAAATACATCACTATGAGAGTGAATTATGCATGTACGTAATTATGTGACATCCCCTTGCACTTGTTAGGAGATAGATTACTTTCTCATTTCTATAGCCTCAACTCAAGATATTTTAACTTATTTCTCCTCAATTCTTCAATTCATCTAGTGATTGTGAACAATCAGATAGGAGAAGATAAATCATCTACCCAATGCCATTACCCACTTTTATCGAGGTTCGACAACCACGAGAGTAACTAAGTGAGGGAGGTAACATTGGTACTATAAAGTTCTTCTAGTGATTGTGGCTTTAAGAATATATTAGGAGGGAGTAGGAAATGCATATGGAAATGGAAATAACTATCTGAATGGTCCATCTTAGTGCATATCTCATTAGTCATGTCTTACAAAGCTTGGGATCACAACTAGTGTAAATCTCAATTATAATTTTGGTAGTCCAATGCATCTAGAAATGGAAATGTGAAATGGGTAACAACTGTATACTAGAAAGGGTGATGGTTTCTATCTATATTTTTAGAAATGGATGGCTGTAATGGGTATTGTACTGGAGTTCAATTCAATGACTATTTGAAGCTAAACTCTAGCTAAACTGGTTAGAAGGGAGCTAGGGATTTGTTATTATTGGTCTTTCCTGCACTTTACACCCACCTATTTAGTAAAATATTTTGTGGTCAAAATAACTTTAAATGGTGAGGTATGATCTAGAGTGTGTCATTATCTAAATTATGAATAATTTTAGGACCTTTTTAGTGGAAACATTGGATTTATTGACTTGTAAGGTCCATTTATGGACATGTACCAGTTTTTCAATTTTGGGTCTAGAGCCTTCTAGAGCTTATTTGAGTCTTGACCATTTTTGTGGTCAAATTTGTAAGCATAGATTCCTGCTAATTCATTCTATTCTACACATCAAGATGAGTGAAAAATCACCTCAATAGGATTTTGTATGTAGAAGTTATGCCTCCCTTTAAGTTTACTTGTCCTATTGACCACCATTATATTGGTTGGAAGCCATGTTACCTCAAATTACTCATGCATGTCGAGCTAGTCACTTGTGAAATTTCAATAAGATTATAGACAATATAGATAATGTAAAACTATATGGCTATGTTAAATACTGGGCCACTAGGAAAACAAGGGGCTGCATTCTTATTCTAACGTTATTTTTCCATAGCTATATAGGGCATTTAGGAGTGTTTTTAGAGTATAATAAAGGAAGTAGGAGATCTTGTAGCAACTAATTTGTCCATAGAGTCCATGAAAACTCCATAATGAGTGCCTAATTTTCTTTGTATTTGCACCAAGATACTAAGAAGAAAAGAAGAAAGCATAAGCCTTCAAGTTAGGTTTTCCTACTGTAAATGTTCTATTTATTTTTTAAATGTTTGTGGATGGTATGTTAATCACTTTCTTCTTTCGTTTTAGTTTTAATTCATTTTAGTTTCCTTCAGCATTAAGAGATCAACATGAGATATATAATATAAAGTAAATCACTCCATAATAAGGGATTTCAAAATATTAAAAGATTGTTTGTGACCATCTATTACAATAGAATATTCACCTTAATTTACAAATAAGTTTTCAATGGTTAAAGCTAAAATACCTTACCATTTTTTAATCAATTAGTTTGTGAAATCTATAGTTCCTAGTATTACTAAGGGTATTTCCCTATTAGGGGAAGTGACCAAGGAAGAGGTGAATTACAAATGCCAGAGACTTACGTATATGGTGACTCTAAAATTTAATTCTTCCTGCACATAGTTTTCCCGAAATACACTTAGAATGGTGACCCATAGGTTTCATGTTCCACGATCTTTGCATATTCTTCATATTGTGTTAACATAGTTACAATATTTTTTTTCAAATATTGAAGGGTTAGGTGTCAACATTCCCTCCAAATATTGAAGGGTTGGGTGTCAACATTCCCTCCCCACTAGTATGAAGGGGTGTTAGTAAATGTAAACACGTTTTTTTATTTTTTAACATTTTCTCTTCCAAGTGCTTTTATGAAGATGTTTCCAATCTTCTCATTTATGGAATAATTGCTTAAGTGAATAGTTTTGGCCTCTTCATGATGTCTTATCAAATATTATTTTTTATTGATATACTTGGTTTGATCATGGAAATTTAGATTATTAACCAATTTTATTACACAGGTATTATGAAATAAAAATGTAGTAGAGTGCACTTGTGTGTGTTTCAAATCTTCAAGAATTTTCCTTTCTTAAAATATCCTTGGTTACTTCTACAACTACTGCATATTCTCCCAACCTTGACAGAGAAATAATTTTATTGAGAGAGAAATTTCCATGGGTAAATAATGATATAGTGCTGTAGGATCCAACTCTGTCGCCACTAGAACGAAGAGCCATAAGCGAATTTAACTGGACAATTCGTCGTTAATGAAGGCGGGAGATGAACAGTGGACGGACCCACGCTATTTTTCATGGCTCACTGAACAAGTCATCTCTATGATAGTGTATTGGATGTGAATTGAACGCCTGACAATTTTAGTAAGAGTATCAGATTGAGCGACAATTTCGACGTTTACTGGCACAAAGATAAAAGTTATGACCCTTAGCATCAGAGATCATGTAAGGCGTGAAATTCCACTGCCCCTAATAACTACCAGAAATTCTTGTTCTGGTGCTCCTAACGTCTTCTCAGTTGGACCAAACACAGTAAACTGGCGTTATGTTGTTGAACCTGATTCAGTCTTTTGGAATGCATTCTCAAATTTAAGTGGGCAGTTCTTTGCATGGGATGGTTGATAGGATGATCTCACCTTTTATCCATATTATGAAGATTATTTATTTAAACAAAGAGCAGTATTTTTTTTAAGTCATCAAGAAATAATGAAGAGAGAGCAGTTCCTTTTACTTCACAAAATTCAAGGAATGCAAATATTTTAAACCCTAAACTTCGGAATTAGTCTGTATATTGGTTATTATTATCATTTGATTTAATTTCTTGTAGTATTTTAGTTAATTAGGTTTATTTATTGTTGAATGGTTTAACATATTGTTTGATAAAACCTAATAGACATTTCTTATCAAATTGTAAATAAAAAAATAAAATAAAAGAAGCTAGTTATATTTAAATTTATATTTTAATAATTAAAAACGAATTAATTGCACTTGTAGTTTTATTTTACAACTCAATATGAAGAGGGAGATTTGTGATTCTATCAATGGTAAATATGGAGTTTACACATCTTTCTTAAAATAAAAACAAAATATTTTTTTAAAATGCAAAAACAATATTTGGTATAATATAAACAAAAATGAAAAATGAATATACATATTGAGTTATTTTTAATTAAAGATATTATAGAACATCAATAATCCCAAGCTCATGATGATTAGTTGTTTGTTCATGATATTAAAAATAATTTGCTCAGTATGGGTTGTAAATAAAATATAATATTTCATGTTAACATGACATGATACAATTTGACATCAACTTTAAAAGAGAAAGTAGAGAAAGTAATTAAAGGTAAAAAAAAAGTGTAAATAAGATGTTTAAACCTTCCACTTTTCAAAAATATTTGAAAATGAGATTTAAATAGAATATTTCAAGATCTATATTAACCAATTTAACTAGATATCGATTTCATATATATCTATATTTAGAAAGAAAATGTTAAAGGATAATATATATAGAAATAAAATGTTAAAAGTGAATATTTTAATGTTGTATATAATAAAATATTCGATGTAAAAAAAAGGCGAATGTTAAATAAATTAAAAATATCAATTACTTGCTAATAAGAACGAAGAGAGGAAGATGATTAATTCATTCAATTCTCAATATACAATTAATATGTGACATTTAAAAATATTTATAATAATATTTTTTCAATGTTGGTGACCAATTTAATATTATAATATGTATACATAAACATATTAATAACCAAAATACGAGAACATGATTACGAGCTAGTTAAGGGCGATCAGGAGCGTGTTGAAACTCGGCCCTCGCTGCAGGCCAGGAGGCCGCACCCTGCGTGCTCTTTCCCGTGTGTGGTATATCGATAACAGCGAATCGCCATGGACAACAACCGGAACAGTGATGGCAATGTCAAAGGGGGAGGGCATGGTGCTGCTTCATTCAATGACGGAGCGTCGGAGAAAGATGTTCCGCAGTGTGTTCAAGTCGCCGTCCACATTTGACCTCTCATTGGATTGGAGCGCGCTCAAGGATGTAAAGACTGCATCACCATTGTTCCAGGCATGCCTCAGGAGCTAGCGATGCATGGTGCCCTGAGCTGTGCCATTTCCCTTCTGGCACACGGAGGCTCAACAAAACGCAGTCCAAGCTTAAGATCTGACAAAGATCTGCCAGATCTGGTCACCCAGAAGGCAGAAAAGACCAAGCTCTGGCCAGATCCAGAGATCTGCATGGGATCTAAACCCTCATCTGATTTCTTTCAGATCCAAATTTCTCAGCCCTCAGGCAGAACAATCATGCACTGGGTCAGCCCTTCAGTGGTGGTGCAGGATCTCAAACTGAATCTAGAGAGCATAATGGGGATCCCATCAAGCCTTCTGCGACTTGTCTTTCAAGGTAAACAACTTGAAGACTCTCTCCCCCTCTCTTCTTACAACATTTTTAGAAACAGCTCGGTGGTGGCATCCCTCCGTTTGAGAGGAGGTGCAGCTGGATAATCTTCATCTACTCGGCCTTTCTCTTACAAAGACGCAGTTCACTCTAAGAATCCCAAACCCCCAGAAGCCCCTAAATCTAAGGCCTTCTTGGTGGACAAGATTGAAGAAGTTCCCTCTGTGGAACTCATTCATGAAGAGCTGGCTTCCCAACTTCAATATTTTTCAGAAAGAGCCATCATTTGCAGATTTAATGGATTATGGCCGCGATCGCAGGATCTCTATGCATGGATCCATGCAAACTGGACACATCACTGTAGGATCCTTTTTTGTTCGAAAGGTTATTTCATGGTTCTATTTGATAACTCTAAGCACTATGAAAAGGCCTTAGAAGAGGGCCCTTGGTTCATGGGAACTGCAGGGCTATTTCTGACTCCTTGGTTCCCAGATTTTGATCCAGCTACTGCTGTCATTACCAAGACACCGGTATGGATTCGGCTTCCAAATTTACCTGCCCACCTATGGAGTACTCGAGTCTACAGAGTAATAGGAAATACCTTGGGCAGCTTCATCCAGGGAGATTTATGGCGGGAAGCCAAAGGGCTCTACTCATATGCAAGAATATGTGTGGAGTTAGATCTGAGTAAAGGGCTTCCAGAACAAATCAATCTCAAGATAAACGACTTTGTCTGGACCCAGACACTGGACTACGAGAATACAGCTTTTCGATGCTGCCATTGCCACCAATCTGGGCATTTGCAGAATACATGCCCATCTCGCCCGGCAAAGCAGAACAAGGCCAATGTCTCCAAGCCCAAATCCAAGCGATGGGCACCATGCTCTCCTCCTCCAGTAGCTGACTCTGATTCCTCCAGCTCTGAAGATGAAGATAGCGATGAAGAATTGAATCAGGCCCCTCATTTCGTGGCCCCTTCCACTGAAGGACTGGCGCCTCCCTCCGACTTAGCCAGTACTCAGAAACGTGCTCATTTGTCCTCTTCCTCGGATTCTGAAAAGGAGGGCTCCCCTGGGGAGGACCCCAATCTTCAAGTTGTAATCGCCCATCCACCCCAAAATGGGTGGGTTGAAGTTAAAAAAAGGAAAGGGAAAAAGCTTCGTGCTGATGCCTCTGCCCTTTCAGGGTAGCTTTCAACGCATCTTTAGTTGCCAGTGCTTTGCTGAAACTCCTTGCTTGCTCAACTCCTTCTCCGGAACCGAGGTTGATAGTTCTATCATTTTCGGTTGCCGATATCCTGCTTCTCTGGAATGTAACCTATTGTACAATATTTTTGCTTAATAGAATTAGTCTTTATCGACAAAAAAAAAAATAATAACAAATTATTTTATTATTAATATTAATAATATTTATTTAATTAAAAAAAATAGCCGACTTCTCATCAATAATTAATATTAATATTAATACCCTAAAATGATAGCCGACCTTCATCTTAATTTATTTTCCTCATTACTATATATTCTCTAAATGAGCTCTTCTTCTATCCAGCATTTAAATGGTCCTGATGATGGATCTCAGTTCTGTTACACAAAAATATCGTCACCTTAATTATTTGCAGTCGGTATGGGTCTATCACCACCTATACCAGCCTCCTAAGCAAGTCTCAGACCTCAGCTCTTCAAAACAAGCTTTGGAAATGAGAGAAAGACATCAAAAAAGCAATGTAACTCTGGTTCCTCACTTTCTCTCACTTTTGCCTATGGGCCTGCACCTTCTGTTCAGGATATCTGCGTACTTATATGCTTTGTATGTAAAGGGGAGGGTGCGTACCCCTATGAAATTCAAAAGGCGCAATTTTTATCTTAAAAAACTCACTTTGGGTTAATTCTAGATTTTTCTAGAAGGAATTTTGATGTGGATTGTTCACTCCAAAGTGGTTCATGCATCCCATAAGAGAAGGAGCTAATCCCTTGTTAGGAGGAGCTATCCCTTTGAAGGAGGACCTGGTAACTGCCCTCTATTGCACTATAAATTGAGGCATTGGGTCAGTGGCTTGAGAGGTTAGAAGCTGAACTTTTGAGGGTAAATGCTAGTGAAATCAAGACTTTCTATTTGAGCTTAAGAGGAGAGATCACATACCTTTTTGGCTTCATTGGGGAGTGAGTGAAGCTTGTCAAAGTAGAGGAGACTTCTTGTTAGACCCTGGGAGGGGCTTGTACAACGTCAAGGCAAAGGTTGTAAAGTTCTTCTTCTTTTGAATTAA
>APFE031040345.1:0-44865 GCA_000404065.3 Pinus taeda
GGGGAAAAACCCAATCATAATGAAATTTCATTATCCTTGGCAAAAACCCTGGCCAATCCAGCCAAGTGAGCCTTCACCGCTCACCTCCAGGCCATGCCTTACAATGAAGTCCTTCCAGCCCTTTATAGGCTCCATTACATATAATACCACGGGCAGAATACCATGGGTGCACAATACCATGTGCCCCAAAACCATCACTATTTAACCTCGTCAACTTTTGACTCTATCCTGAGTCAAGTTTACCTAACAAAACGGAGTATAGAGACCTTGACTCTTGATGGTCAGTTTACCAATGGTGCAGGCAGTGCATGATCTGATATACTTCCCAACATCCTGTTGAAGATTCGGCCAATAGAAATACTTCTGCGGTATTGCCACCATTTTCTTAACCCCAAAATGCCCAGCAGCCCGACTATACTGCGCTTACCAAATCATCTTCGTACACTCGCTTGAAGGAACACAAAGGTGTCTCGAGTGGCATAACATAGCATCTTGGTTGCTGACCCTCCAAGAGTGTATGGTATGTGTGGTCGAATTCTAGGTCGGTTTGGAGAGAAGTGGCCAATTAGAAGTATCATGCCCACAAGAGCTGAGCACTGTGGTTAACGCCATGATCATTGGTCGGATGAGGCAGTTTGTAACATTATTTGTTCCACCCTTCTTGTACTTGATATTCAAATGGAATTGTTGCAAGTATGGGGACCACTTCTGATGGAAATTATTCTACAACTTCCCTTACATTTGTATGAACTATAGGGGTTGGTGGTCTATGTGGATGACTGTTCTCTTCCCCAAAATGTAATGCTTCCATTGTTGGTAGGCTGGCACAATGGAATACATCTCTTTTTCATAAGTGGGATACTTTCGAATTGTGTCTAAAAGTGTCTCACTTTGATATGGCACTGGATGACCTTGTTAAGTAAGGAATGCCTCAATAGCATAGTCAGAGGCACCGGTATCGATCTCAAATGGTTGTTGCAAGTCTGGTAATTTGAGCATTGGTCTAGAAAAGAGGTGATGTTTCAACTCTGCAAATGCCTTCTGTTGAGATTAAGACCAAAATAATTTTTCTTTCACTCCTCCTTTCATGATTTGGCTCAAGGGCCAAGTGATATGAGAGAACTCCAACACAAACCTGCGATAGAAATTGGCAAGACCTAGAAATATGAGGAGCTTTGTTAGAGTGGTTGGGGCTGGCCAATCCCGAATGACTTGGATCTTGGCTGGATCCACATTCACCCCCCCGTTCATCAATTATGTATCCCAGATACTAAACCTGGGTCATGCCAAAAATGCATTTCTCCAAATGGCAAGTAGCTTGTGTTGCCACAGTTTTTGGAGAACTTGTTGGATGTGGTGGAGGTGCTCTTCCCAACTATGGCTGAATATCAAGATGTCAACTTGAAAGGCATAACCAACCATTTGAAAATTCCCTCCTTGGCATTGAAGGAAATATTTCACACATCAGAGGGTTCAATTTGTACCTGGTGATATCCAGACTTCAAGTTGAACTTGTTGAAATATTTTCCCCCCTTGATTTGGTCTAGAAGGTCATCAATCTATGGGATCAGGTACCTATTCCGAACAATGATCTTGTTTAGTGCTAGATAATCAATATAGAGTCTCCAAGTCCCATCCTTCTCCAGTACCAACATGATCGACTGGGCGATGAAGTAGGCTAAATGTGAACATTTTGCAGCAGCTCTTGAACTTTCCTCTTGATTTCATCATCCTCTAGAATAGAGTGCCGATATATTGGTCGATTAGGTAATGATGCACCTAGGGTTAGATCGATGGAGTGCTTGACCTGAGAGTGTAGAGGCACCCCTGCGAGGGACATGAAGATGTCCTCGTACTCCTCCATGACGTTGTCCATCTATTGTTGTTGTGTGGAGGGGCCTTGTCTCGAGGTCATGACCACCATCTTCTTCTTTCCTTTAGGGAATATCATTAGGAAAACAAATTTCCTAGTTTTTGAAATGAGCTTACTGCATTGTTTTGTAGTAACCAGAGAGATGGCAGTAGACGGTTCTACCTCTGGTATCTTGTAAAACTTATTTCCCAATGTAAAAATAATAGCGGGAAGCCTTGAATCATATACATCATGTCACTTCCACAACTATGGTTGGCCTAATAACACATCACAAACATCAAGGGGAGAAACATCACATAATACCTCATTCGTGAAGGGATTGATCCTATATGGAAGGTGACATTATTGGCTCACGCACAGATCTCATCCTTGATGAAGCCACCTGATGGTGTATGGTTGTGGGTGTGCTATGGTTGGTAAGCCCAACTGCTTCACGACCACTCCTGCAATGAGGTTCTTTGGCTCCCACTGTCGATAATGAACTATAGCGGGAACCCTTTATCCACATCTGGGAGTGGAAGAGACGCTACTCCTCCTCTGGATCTTCGAGTTCCTCCTTCTGGATCTTTCTAGTGGAGATGGTGGCGTTGGGCTTTGCATTAATAATATTCTTCCCTTTGTCATTCCCCTTGTTAGGTTTTGATTTAGTGTCAGAACATGCATCTAATTCTGAAGTGAAAACTTGGATTGACACTCTCTTGTGTTGTGGGTGGAGCTCTTATGGACCTCACACCACTTTCTGTGTCCTTATTTAGCTTCAAAGTGTTTTCATTTGCTTGTGGCCTCAACGCGTTATCCTGGGCCATCTCGACTTGGATTTTTTTCCTTTTTTATGTGGTTTGGGGGAACCTTTTCCTTTCCCTTGCTTCGGATTCGTAGATCCAAAGTCTTGCTTCTTCTATTTAAAGTTATATTCGATCTTGAGAGTTTATCAGTATACTATGCTGGGCGAGGAGATGTCCAAGAACTCCATCTCATTCTGGATGTATCAATGTAGGCAGTCGCGGTACTTGAGTACCAAATGTTTCTCAAAATCCTTGATACCCAACTTTATGTGAATGTTATGAAAAACATTGGTAAACTCTGGCACATCTTGGTCCCTTCCCTATCGCAGGATAGTCCACTTTATGTATTTGTCCTCATAGCTCTCGAAAGGGTAGTACATCTCCTTGATGGTGTCTCAGAATGAATTCCAAGTGGGAGCAGCTGAAAACAGTGAGGTCGCACTTTCATCCTTCTGCTCACAATAGGTTTTGCACCAGTCCTTGACATGAGGGGCACTTTAAGAAGAGAAAAAGTAATCTTTTATTGGTTGGAAAAATCATGAATATAAAAATATCCTACTAGTAGATTCAACCATTTATCTATTGTGTATGTATCTATTTTTCTCTCAAATATGGGAATGTCAAAGTTTACTTATACCTTAAAAGGTGTGGAGCCTCCAGAGTGGTTGCTGGATGTGGGTGTGCCATTGGTGGGCAACCATTGAAGGATTTGGGCAAAGTTATCCATCATCCATTCCGTTGTTTCTCGAGGGCCTTTTCGAGCAATATTTTCATAGGATCTATTGCTTCTTCGTATTTTTTTTCTTCCCCCACGGGTGGCTGTCAATATTTCTGAGGCTGGTCTTGCAAAGGTTCGAGCCCTAACTCCTTATATCTCGACCTCGTTAGGGTCAAGCAAAGAAAAATAGAGAAAGAGAAAACTGCTCTGATACAAATGATCTGAATTTAAAAAAGAACACAACAAATTATACATATAAATAACTTTGTCTTTCATTAATATCAAATAGTGAAATATGCTTACAAACAAAATGGAAATGAGACTAGCTCGGGTGATGGTAGCTTATCTTTGAGAAGAGATGTGGTGGCTACATGCCTCTGAAATAAGTTACAATGAGGTTCAAGGGAATTTTTGTTATTGATCAATAAAAGAAAACCCTAAACAACCAAAACCCTAACCTGAGGAGATGTAACTCCAAGAGTTGATGGACTTCATTGTGGTTAGTTGGGCAACCAACTTCCCGGGGTTGTAACTTGGTCATATTATCTTTGTTTGACACGCATGATACCTCGTTGGAAATATCTCTCTGAGGAATACCATTCAAGATGTGATTTCTATGAAAGATCTTGGAGGAATATTGCCAAAAAACACCATTTATGTCCTGAAAATGGCTCTGAAAGTTCAGGACCTGAAAAACTGCTAAAATAGTAAATTGTGCTAAAATTAAGGAAACTAAAAAACTGAAAGAAACAATGTTGGGGTCCATGTGGAATAAGCGGGTGGCCACCAATATCCTCCTGGATCAGTAACACCATTTCTCTTCATTATACCTAAGAAAAATCTCCAAGTCACATCATGATGACTAATACATCATGGTCTTCAATAGTCTCCACACAACATCAATATGTCTATAATGAATTGCACTAATCTCTTCACAAAGACAACTCTTTGTCCTAACCATCATAGTAACTGCTTCAAGAGTGAGGCTTTAGGAGTAACTACTTCAAAGGAGTGACTATTGCGGATACATGTTATGCATTCAATTAAAATGACTCTGTCTACATAGTCTTTTTAACAGATCGCAAGTTGCACTTCTACAGATTCATTCTAGGTCTGATCCTTTCAATCAATAACCCACTCAATAGAATGCTTGACCTTTGGCTTCCTTCTTCTGCTTCCTTTGGGCCCTCTTCTTCCTTCTATTCTTGCTCGATCTTTGGCTTCCTCTTTCACTCACTTAACCTTTGACTTTTCTTTCTTCTGTTCCTTCACATTCACGAGTTGTGAAATTTCCTTCGTCTCAGTCATAGATGCCCAAGCTCAATTCCAAAAAATCAGGCGTCTTAACTTGTATTTATATGAGTTTCACTAATGACCGAAAAGACACGTTTACTGGAGGGAGGCCAACTTGTATATTAAAATATATCGAATAGTCTTCCATCCAATTATATCATAAACTTGATTATTCATGGAAACCACATAAAGGAGAGGTTATACCCACAGATAGGTACCACATTCCATGCTACTGCATAAATCCCGCAATCGCAAGTTTATGAAAATCCCACAATTGCAACCCTTTTGGCTTAACGATATAACAATTGATGCCCCTATTTCTAACAGAGCGGATGTGATGTGATATTAAAAAGTTGTTAATAAATCCAACATATCCACAACTTTATCACAATCGGTGGCCCACAATAATATCATAATCAACAGTTTTAAGTCAAATCCATTTTAAGACTTCCAGGACATGACTTCCGATGAGGTGGACGTGATATTACATGAGGGAGTATTCTATTGGAACAATTGGGTGCACATTATTATCGTAATTAGAGGTTTTTAAGTGACAAGGCTATATAACTTGCAAAGCGAAGGTTCCGGTATGGCAGATGCAATATTGATTAGGGCATATTGTGATGGAACTATTGGGTCGACAATACTCACGTCTCAATTGGGGAATTCGAGTGGTAACGCATAATAAATCCACTGATAAAGTCATCGATATATTAACTCCAATTCGCTCTGGACTTTTGTTAAAAGATTTCATTAGATTCATTTTGAACTTTAAAGAGTTTCAATGGTTTAATACTAAGATGTTCCTTAACTCCTCTGATAACTTAACTCCTCCGATTATGTTGACTTCTCTGATATATTAACTCCTCCGATATTACTTTGATATTTCATGAGATATCTCTGATATGGCTCTTATTCTTGGTACTTGCGATATTTCAATAAAAGCATATTGTAATAGACTCTTACTCTTAGCTTGGCTTTCCCATGGATTCTCTGTGATTTCTAATGGCTACTCTTTGATGGCTTTCTATAAACTCTTTTGATAGCTCTTGTTTGATATCTCCTATATTTTTGTTCGAATGGATTCTCTGAGGGTTTTCCTTCTTGGCTTATTGCTCCTATTACCTCATAGATCTGCTTTGCTTCTATTTGGCTTCATACCATCATTTCGTATCCTATAATATTACCATATTGACATTGATGAAAATATAGATCAACAATCTCCCCCATTTTCATTGATGGAAATATTATTCTTCTCTCCTCCTTTGACATCAATGGCAAAGGAGTGCTAAAAAAAAACTACTTTATCATGGTTTCAACAATGATGCTCCAAGAATGTCCCAAATAGACCTTTAAAGTTAGCCTTTAACCATGCTCAAGTGTGGGCAATGATGCCTACTCCAACATGGTTTTAAATGATACTCCAGAAAGAAGAACTCTCTCAAGATCTTTCAGGTATCATCCTTAAAGATGCTCTACTTCAATGCTGCCAAACAGATTCCAAATAGCCACACACTAAATGTCAAAGTCCAAGTTTTTTATGCTTCTACACCGTATTCTGTTGTCTCCACTGTCTGAATTAAGAGGTCTTCATAGTCTGAATCAACAGAAGATTCCATTGAAACTGTCTTTCTCGCTATCTTTTTTTTTTTCTTTTAAATCATATTTCCTTTGTATCTATATTCTTCTCCTTAAGTCATTGAGCTATATTCAACTGCACGACATTATCCTTTTTATAGTCCTTTTGATGAGCCATTTTTCCTTGTGTTCTAGTAAAAGTTTCTGCAAGTTATCTCCACTAGCATATTTTGATATCCAATTTGTGCTTGTCTTTTAAATTATTTCTACTAATTGACAACTACTCTTGCTTCGAGCTCCACTCCCAAATGCACCTGTTTGTTTGAAGGTTGCCTCTATTTTTGTCCATAATTTATCTGTTCTTACATCATATCCTTGAGTCGTGACATTCAACTTTTGTAATAACAAAAATATAGTTCTTTGCCCCATTTCTTTAGCATTAGATGGCCTTCTCTACTGCTCCAATTTCTACTTGGTGATCAAGTGGAAAACATCTTCAACAACAGTCCAATGGATGGATAAGAGATCATGTTATTTCTATGAAGTGTTCTTGAGAAATGATACATCAAAGAATGGTTGTCAATATAGATCATCAAGGATTTCATAGGGACCCTTTCATGGATAGCTTCTACAATAATGATCAAGAATCACAAGTTCCCCCTAACTATATGCATGGTCTCTTTTTGGTAGAATCCCATTACCAAACACTTAGAATATCAAGGATATCTTCATCAAGTCAATAAAATGTGGTGTTGGCAGGAGTGCTCAAGAGATTTTCGGATCCAATTTGCTTATTTCTCCATACTTGTATAAATTTCTTCTATGGCATGGATCTAGCTTGAGTAGGAGCCTAAATCAAGTTACAATCACGTGCCATATGACCAATGTTATGACACTTGAAGCATTCTATGTTATTCAGGAATAAGAATTGATGTTTTCTTGCAAAATTTCTTCTTGGAGATTGTCGGGGACTAAAATATCTATCCTTTTTATATGCCCTACAATCTTTTGCAATGTGTCCAAAGTTGGTACAAGCATAAAAATAACCAAGAAATAATCTCTGGTACCCGGGAGATGCATATTTCCTTCGTACTTATGAAGTCTTTCTTCCCTGAGATCCTTTGCTTATAACCATTTCTTCTTTCATCCTTGACACCATCTGCATTTCCTCTTGGAATGAGACTTCCTTCATTGTTTACTTGACTCTTATCCTTGCCTTTGCTGGAACTAGGAGCACCAACATTTCTTTCTGGCTTCCTCACATCCTTGCTGTTCGAAGCATTATCATTCTTGCTTGAGGATTCTACTTCATAGCCAAGACCTTATTTATCAAATGGGGATCTTTGATGGCTGAGCATGTAATCCAAGGCTTGGGGGATTTTCAAGATTTTGTCCATTCCTTCAACCTTTTTCCTGAGGGAGACAATTTATTCTCCCAATCTTTCGCAATCATTATTTTCCTTAGAATGTTGTTTCTCAATATCTTCCTTGACATAAGTTGCTTCATTTGCTTTTGTTTTAAGGGAGATGATATCTACTTTCATTTTGAAATTTTCTTCATTTTCCTTAGCTATACTGCTCTCCATTTTTGACATGATTCTTGTAGCTTTACATGTTTCGGTCTTGAGAATATTGAGGTCAGATTTTAGTTTAAATATTTCTTCATCTTTTGATTTTAGTTGACATGTCATGGTGTTTTTCCCCTTTTCTGCTTCATCAACTTGTCCTTCTATTATTTCCAATGCTTCCATTGTCTTCTCAGCTCCTTGTACTAGCTTTCTTGCTTCTTCTAGTTGATTTTTAAGAGAGGAGAATTATTCCTTGTATTGACCAATCTTTGCTTCAGGTTTGTTCAAGATTTTCTGCCTTTGTTTAAGGTGGCTTGACAAGGTATCTTCTCTTTCATTTGTCTTATCCAATTGATTTGTCATGGATATGAATTCTTCATGATTATTTCTTTTGTTTTGATTAAATTCCTCCTTAAGCTCAGCAAGCTATTCATCCCTTTCTTGTACTTGAAGCTTGACAAGGTCAACTTCCTTATTTGGTCTTGGTCACTAGTTAATGCTTTCTTCTTAAGTTCCTCATTTTCCTTTTTCAAATTGATAATATCTTCCATGGTATCCATAAGTTTAGTGAGGATATCTTCTTCAAAATATTTTTCATTCTCTTCATCTTCTGTGTCTTCTTTAGCCTTGATGTCATCATTCTTATTTTCAGCTTTCATGATGGGTTCTAGATTTCCTTCTTTCTTTCCATCATCTTCTTGACTAGTGGTCATGGTCAATGCTCCTTTTGAGTGGAGGACATGAAGTTTGTAGCATATACCCTTTGCCGACAAACACTTTTCTAAATTATCCTTTATAAAATCTGGTAGTCTATTCAAGATTGCCTATATTGCTTTTGCATTCTACTCCTTGGATTCTCCATCCATCATGTTATCAACAATCACTAATTTCCAGACTTCAATACCTTAAGTATTTAAGAAATTCCTCATTCTTGCTTCCCATATATCAACATTTCCATTGAACAATGGAGCCTTCACAAATTGATTGATTTCAACTTTGGTGGTTGAGGGAGACATAACTTTAGGAGGATTGGAGACTTTCTTACTTGGATTCACCATTTGTGTTCTAATTGATCAACCTTCAAGTTGTTAGGCTTTGAGTGTTGTTGGAAATACTAAGAGGGGGGTGAATGAGCATACCTTTTCAATTGTTACTTTTATCAGTTAAATCAATTATATTTAGAGCAAAAAATGAGCAATAGGAATAAATTATTTTATTAATATAATTTTTGTAATGAATCAAGTACATTATATATAGGGCTCCAACCTCTAGGGCATTGACCCTATCTTCTCAAGCTACCGACTTTGCGTTTAGAGGCTCCAGCACCTAGGGAACGAACCCTTCTCTGGTATAGGCTCTGACTTGGTTTCTTGAGGACATCAATCCTCTAGGGCTCCAACCCTATCCTTCAAAGCACCTACCTTGTTTGCTCGAGGCTCCAACCTTTAGGTCACCAACCCTCTAGGCTCCAACCCACTGCTATACTTTGTCTAGATATGTTTTATAGTAATTCATGGCTCCCAAATTCTTCTTCATTGAGTTTTTTCAATCTACAATTTCACTGTAGTCTCCATGCTACATCATTAATGACAACCTTGTCTCATAGAAGGTATCACCATTACTCTTCATTATACCTAAGAGAAATATCCAAGTCATATCATGATGACTAATACATCATGGTCTTCAATAGTCTCCACACAACTTCAATGTGTCTACAATGAACTACACTAAGCTCTACATAAACACAACTCTTTGTTTCAACCCTCTGTTCCAACTTCCAGAGTAACTGCTTCAGAAGTGAGGCTTCAAGAGTAACTGCTTCATAGGAGTAATTGTTGCGCTTACATGTTTTGTATTAAATTAAAACAATCATGTCTATGCAATATATTTAACAGATTGCTAGTTGTGCTTGTATGGATTCATTCTAGCTGATCCTTTCAATGAATAATCCAGTCAATAGAGTGCTCGATATTTGGCTTCCTTCTTCCACTGGACCTTCAGTTTCCTTCTATGCTCGCTCAATCTTCAGCTTCCTCTTTCACTCTCTCAAACTTAAGATTTTCTTTCTTTTGTTCCTTCATGTTCACTAGTTATGAATTGTCCTTCATCTTGGTGATAGATTCCCTAGCTCAATTGCCAGAAATGAGGCATCTTAACTTGTATTTATATGAGTTTCACCATTGACCGAAAAGACACATTTATTGGAGGGAGGCCGAGTTGTATATTAAAATATATCGAAGAGTCTTCCATCCAATTATATCATAGACTTAATTATTCAAGGAAACCACATGAAGAAGAGGCTATACCCACAGAGAGGTCCCACATGCCACGTCACTACTTAAATCTCGAAATTGTAACTTTATGAAAATCCCACAATTGCAACCTTTTTGGCTTCATGATATAACATAGCCGATGCCCCTATTTTCGATGGAGTGGATGCAATGTGATATTAAATAATTGTTAATAAATCCGTCGAGTCCACAAATTTATCGCAATCGGTGGTCTGCGATAATATTGCAATCGATAGCTTTAAGTGACATCCCTTTTAAGACTTACTGTGCATGATTTTCGATGAGGCAGACACGATATTACATTAGTGTGTGTTTTATTGGAACAGTCTGGTCCGCATTATTATCACAATGAGAGGTTTTTAAGTGACAAGCCTATATAACTTGCGACGTGAAGGTTCTATTATGGCAGATGAGATATTGATTAGGGCGTATTGAGATGGAACTATCACGTCCACAATACTCATGTCACAATCAAGGAATTCAAGTGGTAATGCATAATAAAGCCGCGGATATATTACTCTAATGTACTGTGGAATTTTGTTAAAAAGGTTTTATTACATGCGTTGTGAACTTTAAAGAGTTTCCATGGTTTCATAGTTGGATGTTCGTTAACTCCTCTGATTATGTTAACTTCTCTGATATGTTAACTCCTTCGATATTACTTCAATATTTCATGTGATATCTCCGATATGGCTCTTATTCCTGGTACTTTTGATATGTCAACAAAAAAGGATTGTAACAGACTCTTACCCTTGGCTTGGCTTTCTTGTGGCTTCTCTGTGATTTCTGATGGCTATTCTTTGATGACTTCCCATAAACTCTTCTCGTAGCTCTTCTTCGATAGCTCATGTTCTTGTCTTTAAATGGCTTCCCTGATGGATTTCCTCCTTGGATTCTTGCTGTCGTTACTTCACTGATCTGCTTCGCTTCTCCTTGGCTTCATATCATCATTTAGTGTCCCAGAATATTTCCATATTGACATCAATAACAATCTAGATCAACATAACTATATTATAAATGACATGTAGAATGGTTTGAGTAAATGAATTTTTCCCTTCAAGAGTTTTTTGAATGTAAGCTTCAAGTGATCGTTGCCTCATAAATGCTCGATATAATTTTGAGTATAATTGTATTTTATTATTTCCCAACAAAAGATATCAAAGATTTGGTGTCAAAATGCCCATGAACGTTATCGAGTATTGGGATGGCAAAAGCTTAAGAAGCACCCATTATTTTTATGAGATATAAATGATTACTAGATAAGGGCAGAAGAAGTCATTATTAGCATGAGCTCCAAAACCTAGATGCAATAGGCAATAAAAAATGACATGATTATTTTAATGCCCTGTTTTTATGATGCACTCTCAAATGTGATATTTTAAAATATTAGGTTTAATGCAAGATTCATCTCTATATCAAAAAAGCATAATGTGTCAAGTGAAGTATTATGGTTTCAATATTGTTAGGTCCCTAACCTCTATAACCTCATAAGTAGATAGATATGTTTCTAATTATTTCTATGTATGGATGGTATCTCTAGTAAATAAGGCCCATGTAATGCTATGAAATCTATAAATATACGAAGGCTTACTAGAAGAATCCACCTACCAGAATGTCTCTGGGAAATAGAAAGTATTACAATGTAGAAGCAATGTAAAAGATGCCTTATGAAGTTATTTATAATTTGAGTTCTACCAATTAGAGGTTGCACCCTAGCAAAGACAAGTGAACATTACTTCCAATAATAAAGGTATAAATTTTGATGCTATCTAGGTTCTTTATTCATATATTGTAGTTGCAATATGTCTTTTCTATAATAAATTTGGGTAAGCTTTACTATTATTTCCCTATATATTTCAATTTACTAATAAAGAACACCACAAGTTTTATTAGAGCACTTTTCTAAGCACATTGTTTCAGAGAAATTATTTTTCCAATCTACAAATGTGTTCTGGTATCTATAAAACTAAGGTAGGGGAAGCATAGATACATGAAATACAAGAGGTTTCACCTAGATGGAAGCCCTTGTAATTCATGTTGGTATCCTTTAGGTATATTGTATCAGAAGACACATGTATATGAGATTTCACTTCCACATACCCTCAAGTAGATTGGAAGTCTGATATGTTTACTAAGTCTAGCCTTAAATAACTTGGTGAACTTCAACTTATCTTAATTTTGAGAATATTTCGAGAATCAAATTCAACTTTCTTAATTTTGATTTTTTTCAAATGTCTAAAACCTTCTTTTTGCACTTTTGTTTTTAAAATTCAGCATTTCTGTACTAGTATCAAATTTTGAAAATATCCAAAATTTGATTATAGATTTTGAAAATATTTGAAAGTTCATTAAATTCCAAAATATTTCAAAAATCTACCATTTATTTTTGATTACCGATTCATAAGATCCAAAATTATTTTTAACAGATACCAGTTTCCAAAAATAAAAACAGAAATTTAAGATTATTGAAAGTAGTTTAATAAGATTATTTTTTTGACTTATAGTTTTTAAGGAAATTATAACCTTTAATTATATTTTAATGTAAAAATGAATTAAAAACTCATAAAATATAAAATAAACTAATTATTTAGGTCAACACGTGAAATTACCATTTTCCCTTTATTTAATTAAATTCGAAATAAAATCAACTAAAAAAAAGATCTTAATTTTTTTTTTAAATATGAAATATCAAATTATATAATTTAAAAAGGTGATTTTAGGATGCAAATTTGTTTTGACGGTAGGAATTTTCATTTTTTTTTAAAATATGGAAATAAGTGGAAATGGATTCAACACTATAAAAAACTTTTAAAACACCCAACAAAATCTTGAAGTATAATAATTATAACCTGGATTTACAAAAAATGTCTATCCAATTTTATCAAAATTTTACAGGAATTTTCAAAATTTTCAAAGCAAATTTGAAACCTTGGCATTTTGAAATCCATTCAAATATAATATTAACTGGTTAAAATTACAATTTCAATTTCCTATTGTTATAAACCAGAAGTTAAAATTACAATTTTAACAATTTCCAATTATTATAAACAAAAGCTCAAGAAAAGCCTCTCCAAGTTGGAACTGGAATACTGACTGTTTTTTCTTAGCCATTCTGGATTTCAAAGAGAATCAAATCGTCTTTCAAACTGTGTCTCTATGCCTCTACCGAAGACTAGACTGTTCATCAATTTATGACGAAAATTTTCATTCAAAATTCCTATAAAATCAATCATGTCAAAGTCAATCACAGTAGTTCGCCTGGTTCTGCGTTTTATTTAGCAGTACTCCATTTCTCAAGTGTTACTTCCATCCGCATGCTATGCTTTGCTAAAGAATAAAGTATGGGCATATATAGCATGGCGTTGGATAGCGAGAAGAAAAACATCCAACTCGTTCGTTCAGACGGCGATGTTGGGATTTTTCACAAACCAGTGAGTGCCGCCTCCTCCTACATCGGTCTCAAGACCCCCGCGCTTTCTGAACAGGATGAAGTCAAGGTAGGAAAGAAGATATTAAGTCTATGCAGCGGGTGACTTCAAACTTGACAGCAAGGGTTAGTAAGTCTACCGAGGTTTAAATGATGGTAGAGAATCATCCAGTTTGGTTTGCGCATTTTTGTCAGTCCGGTTTCTGAATATTCCGGGAATCCACCATGAATGTTTTAGGAATCCACAATAGAATCAAGGTCATCTTTATGTCGTCTGGGAATTCCCTTCTTGTACCCGATAGACATTCACCTCGTCCATGTCCATGGGATCCAGAATTCTGGAAATCCGAGATCGACTTAAACACGCAGGGCAATCCGTTCGACTCTTGGTGTCGGCTCAATTACTGTAATTATTTTATTTAATGAAATAACCAGCCAGCCAAGAAGTTCGATAAGATGCTCCAAATGTTTAGAACAGAAGAGCTGCAATTCTAAACTGTGCTTATGAGATGCGGTGACAAGCAATTTTGAATTGGCTAATTCACTCTCTTTGTTTATTGTTTATATAAGAGCTCAAGTTGCGTTTGTTAAGGTTGATAATTTCTTTAAACATCAAGAAGCTATTGTTTATATAACGGTTCAAGTTGCGTTTGTTAACGTTGAGAATTTCTTTAGATATTAAGAAGTTAACTGTAAGTTAACTATTAGGGCTTGCATTTGATTATAATTTTGGCCAAACGAATTACTTCATTTCATAAGTATATAACTAAAAAGTTTCATTTCACAGCAATAATTACGCCATAAGACGTTTTTTTTTTGGAAAAAAACTCTGCTAGCTTCTACACCGGTCTGCACCCTAGAATTGAATGTTAGACGATTGAAGAATATTGTGTCGTTCGATTGATACATTTTCAACCTTTTGAAATTGAACTTTTGGCGAAATGACCATCGAGGGTTTCTTAGTGAAAGCAGGGGTAGCGAGGGAGGACAACAATGGAAATAGTAATAATAATAACATTAGTGCTGTTACTATTGGTATTGCAGAGAGCCCCCAACCAATCTCGGTTTGATGCATGCCCACTGTTGGGAAAGGGATGGATTCAATGGCAACATTACAAAAACAACAGGCAGAGTGGTACTATTATCAACTCAGCACTTCCCAATAGCGGCGGCAACAACAACGAAATATGATGGTAGCTTACGACACCAAGCGTCCCCTTCCACAGAATGGTCCATTAGGGATCCCTAACAATCCCCTCTTGGAAGGTGGGTACGGGGACAATTAACTTGCTCTATCATCGCCTTTGATGGGCTGCACGTTGTCTGATTCTCAGACTCCGGGCAGAAAGCGAGGAGCACCAGAGAGCATTATTGTGAAAACCGTTGAACAACGTCAGAAGAGGATGATTAAAAACCATGAGTCAGTTGCACGATCCTGGGCAAGAAAGCAGGCACGATGCTTTTCCTTTTCTTCTTTATGTGGCCCTGATAGATTTACTTAACGAAAGTTGTGGCATTTGATTCTCTCCATTTTGTGTTCTTATCCTTTTCCCCATTTTGCTCTGTTTATTCGGCATGTGACCTTCTTTTCACCTGAATTAATTTCGGACGATGGTGAGACAACTCAGATTCCCAGATGCAAGACTCTAGCCAAGATGAGGTGTTTTAAAGCAATCGATAGAATGCGTGGGGCACTTATTCGTTTACAAATGTAGATAAATACCACCCATGTCGTTGCCCATTCCACCCGGTGTTAAAAAACAAGACTACAATTCAAAAAGCGTGTAGATGACAAAGATGAACATAACCACAAGATCAGAATCCTTTTGAATTCGAAGGTACTCGAACACACTGATTTTCCCATTTCTTGCAGCATACAACTTCTCATCCTCAATTTAACCTCCTTATTGAACTCATAGTGCAGTGGGTGTGAAGATAGGTGTAGGGAGAGAGAAAATCTCGCGCATTAACGGGATCCATGGAGGAGCAGAAATAAAGAAGAGTTATATTGGTGACCATAGATGAGACCGAGATGAGAATGGTCACTCTACATTGGGCTCTTAAAACCCTATTTTCATTGGATGATAGAATTATCCTCGTTCATGCGCGCTCTCCAATCTCCTATTTCGCAACTCGATGCTTAGGTTAGTCTCTTCAGCTTTTTTTGGGGCCACCTTTTATGTTTATTTTTGTTTTGGTAGAGTGACAATCTGGTAGGACTAGAACTAAGTCGAGAGGTAAGTCGAGAGGATAATAGCAATTCTTCCCTACCACTCATACTACATCCACTTGACCAGCCGGTTGTTATCACTTCGTTATGAAAATTGGTAGGATGTAATTCACACTAAAATGATATAAGACTCTTGAATTTATTGATGGAAAAGATTTTAATCTTTTTACGCCACAGAAAGCAGTGGAATCAGTGTTTTGTCGTTTCAACTCAGAGATTGTAATGGCATTTCAATGTGAAGTGTTTTGTTCTGTTTTGGGTTTGGTGGAGTCAGATTACAGTTTGGTGTGAGCAGGGCTGATGGTACCAACAGATATGTTGCAGACGTTGGAAAACGATATCAAGAAGTCTAGAGAGACTATTTTTGCCAAAGCAACGGAAGTATGCAAAGCCAAAAATGTAAAATTTACCCATATTGTGCAATGTGCAATGTATTTAAAGAAGTAGGTGTGAACTAGATTGCTGGGTTTATTCCATATTTTAAATGGTTTTGATGTTCAGTTGAATGGCAATATTCGAATTCAAGAAATGCAACCTCGATCATTGCAATATTGGGAAGTATGTTAAACCTAGTTCAAATTGGAGTTAAACAAAATTTCAAAACCGATCTTTAGGCAAGATACTAGTTCAACTTGGACTTATGATAGGTGCCTATATGAGTATTTCATAATTTATTGACACGTTTATCTTCAAGTAGGTTCTATGCATGAAGTTCTTGTGTCATTTTAGTTAGGATTGCAAACTTTAAGAGAGATCATTTAGTAGATCAACTCTATGTTATTAGGATTCACAGAATTGTCTTTCACTGACCAAACAAATGACATTCTGCAGCTTCTTTGTTTTTCCACAAATGTCAGTCTGCAGCTTCTTTGTTTCTCTTCCTTCTGTAGTTTCATAATGGAAGACCTTATATTTTTTTGGTCACTGTTCTAAGTGACTCTGAAACCTGAGATTCAGATTGGAGAAGCCAGGGAGGTCAGATCCAATGGTACCAAAAAGTACAACCCTGACATGTTGGTCTTACGTAGTCATGGATGTGGAGCACTTAAGAGGTACTGTCAATCAAATTTTCCCCAATTTTCAGCTCTAAGAAGTGCAATTTAAATTAAGCATTGTTACTGATATACATTTCGGAATGATTCATGTCATTATTGTTTTAAAAGACAAGGCATTTCTCTTTTCACATTTATAGTAGGGTTTTATTTTGGAAAATTCTTAACTATATTTTGAGGTTTCTATTGGGTTTTTATTTTTGCAATATAACACTTGTTTAAGTAAATTGTATTGAATTCTGCAGAGTGGTTCTTGGCAGTGTTGTTTTCACCATGTACAGTTCCTTGTTATTGTGGCGAAACCCAAAAGGAGCAGGCTCATTGCTTTCTATTAGCCCAATGCCACCTATGTTCTTTTATTCATCTTATACTCCCCTTCTTTTCTGATATAAGGAGTAGATACTACATCTAATTGAAATATTCTAGGACATGGTTTGGGAATTTCAATAGTTATAATATGTGTTGGTGATTTTTATTACTTTATTTTTAAGTATGGTTGTGTCAAATGATATATATATCTATATATATATATAAATTATATCTCCATTTGCATTTTTTGTGTGGATCATATTTATCTTTAAGAGGCATTCTGTTGATTAGGATTATTTAGGCAATGTCAATTTACAAGCAAGGATATTAAGGAATATTTATATGGATGGAGTTTTACCAATTATCCATTAGTAAACTGAAAAAGTGAAATGTCTCGAGAGAATAAATTTGTAGACAGTTTACAGATTTTGGATTTCAGGGAAAACATAATGAGGACAACAAATAAGATAAGACAAGACCCTTGCATAGACAAAGATGGTTCAAATTGATATAGGTGGCTAGAAAAAATCTAGAAAGAGTTGTTCTTGGAGGCTACTCATTGATTTCAGAAAGGCTACAATCTCATGTTTGTGCCAAAGAAATAATTAGGTGTAAGTAAATATACTGTAAACTTGTAAAGTAAGGATACATGAAAGATCACAATGAAACTCTGAAGAGCAAATGGAATAAAAGAGCATTAGAGGGGATTTAAAGAGTTATATAAATCCTGAAAACAGAAGATAAGTGAGTTTGAGGTCTATGGTGAAAGTCCAAAATAAGGGATTGTGACACTGATAGACCTGTGTATATTAAAATGGAGAGCTTTCTAGATGAGTGAGATACATTGATTTTTGGTTTTTGAAATGTAGTTCTCATTTTTTTCCATCCATTTGTGTTTGAAATGTGTTAAATTTCTTTCATCTTGTAATTTCCTTTAATGCAACTATTCAATTTAGTTTTTGGTTTGTAAAACAATTTGATTTTCACAGCAGAGTATCGTAATCAGATCATGGCAGGTTTATATCAAAATTCTTCTTACAAATATTCTTAGTGGAATCTACTCATCTTGTGTTTTGTTTTTTGAGTTAGGCATTGCTGAAGCAACATCATGATCATGTGAATAAAACCAGAAATTGAACTTGTAACCAAATTTAAAATATAAAATTTAATATTTTATAATGTATTAATTTGATATTTAATTTAATAATATTTAAAAATTAAATTATAATTATAATTATTTTAAATATTTGTTAATATTTTCAAATCTCACGGGGGTGGTTGTGCCCTGTGCTAGGGGGAGGAGACATGCTAAAAAATCCAGTTACCTTAGGACTCTTGTGGCTGCAGTTGCCTATGATCCCCTAGTAACTTTGATGAATTAGATGCCCTAATCGTGACTCCTCAAAATCACAAGTAAATCTCGAAGATGACACACAAACTTGACCAACAAAAAACATATTTATTAAAATTAAATTTATTTAGAAATATCAAAAATAATATTAAATCTTATTAATTTGTAAATAGCTTTAAAAAATATTGGTTATAATATATAATTTATAATACAAAATAAAATAAAATAAAATTATATATATATATATATATATATAAACTTTTATATAAATCCTCCGCATAGATATATTCCAAGGACTCTAAAATGAACGTAGAATAAAAGTTTTCTTTTATAATAGATACAATTAGTTTATCTTCTATATTCCAGGTTTATTAAATAAAATAAATAATGTTAATTAAGTTTGGTTATAAGTAATGATAATTTTTATAACGCTGTTAAATTATTGTAATAATTTTTATAATGTTGTTAAATAAAATTAGTCATTTGAAGACTTATTAGCTCATTAATTGTATTGATCTTTTATCTCTCAGTCCTATAATCCATTTATATCTAGTTTATCATTGTATTGATCTTTTATTTCTCAAATTATATAATCCATTTACATCAAGTTTATCAGTTCATTAACTCTGATCTTGATTAACTTTGATCTCGAAGGGGTTGATTAGTAGAGATGGTAGCACCATTGAACATTGGTTTTTGAGGACATAATGGGAAGAATACTCCTTTTGGAGGACCGATGACTTTGATACATTGATAGAGGAAACCAATCATAGAAAGATGTATGATAGCCAATCTCTCCAGACTTCCATTTCTCTATCGAGATTTATCTACTGAATACTGATAATGCCCCTTAGATAGGCATGCTTCTAGGTTTATGGACCCAAGCTCATGTACTAGACCAAAGACAAGATCAAAACCCCTACACCATTACCATCTCAGATCTTGAAGGCGTGACCATGGACCAGAGATAAGATCAAAAGCCGTACACCGTTACCATGTCAGATCTTGAAGGGGTGACCATGGACCAGCAATAAGGTAAAAACCCTTGCAACGTAACCATGTCGGAGCTCGAAGGTGTGACCTACAAGAATGAGAGGGTGTTCAAGCTCAACGTCATTGGGTTTGGTCACGACGGAACAACATTTCTTTTCATTTATAAATGCACCAATTTACACTCCCTTGACTTGTCAACAAACTATTTAACGAGCAAGATACCGATAGAGCTATAGTATCTAGTTAATATTGCAATCTCATTCCCTCGTTTTGAATCCTCCGCACTTATTTAAATGTCAAATATCTCCACGATAACAGGCTCTCAGGAAAATGTGGTATACTTTGGACATTCAAAGATCGAACCCTCTCTAGATTAGACTCATGTATGTACTGTAGTGAAAGGTAGTTTTGGGTAACTTGATCCTAAATACTTTAGAAGGTAGCAACATATAGAGAAACCTGATGTGTATTCTTTTGGAATAGTGTTATTGGAGGTCTTGTGTGTAAGGCCAACTCTTAATCCTATTCTTCTGAGAGAACAAGTCAATATAGCAGAGAGGGCAATGGAATGGCAGAAAAAGGGCAAGATCGATAAAATCAATGACCCTCATCTATTTGGGACCATCAACCCTGGTTATCTGAAAAAGCTTCGGGAGTGTTGGGTCAATTTACTAAGTAAATTGACACAAGTATTTAATTATCAATCCAGGCTTGTAAGCTTGGAAGCATATCCGAAATATATGTATTTTAGTTGGAGTCAATTTTAGAAGATGAAATATAAAGATTGAAAGAAATGCATATTACAAATATAAAATTTAATAAGTAATCTCTGATTCACTTATGTAATATGTGAGGGATGAGGCTCCTAACTTAGGTGAACTAGGTTGTCCTTCCCTACAATACTACTTTTATGAAGAGAAATCTAAATCACTAATTAAAGATAATTTATGATGTAAAAGATGTAGGAGAAGAGGATCCTAGATAAGCAGCTCCAGTTTTTCCTTCTTCACAATTCTATTTTATCATTGTCACCATTGCTTTAAAACTGAAATTCAGAAATAACTTTAAACAAGGGAAAGAGAATGAATTTCAATTATAGTTCCTGATCAAATAGAAGGAGAATTTAACTTAAATTCTTATTTGTCCCTTCATATGCAGATATAATTAAACCAATATTCAATCCAACAATCATAATACATCTTCACACATGTAAATAAATCTGAAGAAAAAACTAGTTTATGAAAATTAATGCTAAATTAACGAGGAAATGCACTTAGCTTGGTGTGGGGGCCATCCACCCTTGCCTTGCACACTTGAATAAATCTCAGCTACAGAAACTTTAGTCAATCACCCAGAATGAATAGTAAATGAAAGTGAAATAGGTTCTTCAGTTAACTTTCAGTCTTCAAAGAGTCTCAATATCAGATTATACAAATTCTACCTACTCAAGCCTTCAATAACCTTGGCTTAAATAGAGAAATAATAAACAAACTTCACTAAAATGTCTCTAAAAGTAATATTTGTCCTAATCCCATCTATCGTGGTTGAATCCATCCATTCAGTTACACAAAATTTGGAAAATCCCAAAAAATACTAAATTTGGCCTATTTCCCAAGGATTTTCTACATAGGAGGTTATGTTTGACCAGAGTTGACCAGGCCTATTCTAGCTTGGTTTGACCGAACCAATAGGTACACATCCATCCTTGGTTCCTAAGATTTCCATATCTATGCTCAGCTCGTGCCCAAGTGTCCTGCAAGTATGACTTCAATGGAGCCATTACGAGAATTTTCAGTTTTGTCCAAAAATACACTAAAAACCCAATTTTTACTAAAATTTCTAAAAATTGAAAAACTTAATCTAAGTACCTAATTTTGAAAAATAAGGGTAAAATGAGGCATAAGTAAGTGGAATGTGGTGGAAAATGATGGTAAATAAGTGGGTTTATGATAAACAAAAATGATCAAAATTGGGGACCAACAGAGAGACTGTCGAAAAGTACTTCGAAGAGTAGGGCATCGAAAATCCTATCATGGAAGATGTTCGATGGAACCTAGAATATGCATTTCAACTCTAGGATACATCCAGGAAAAATGGTCCAGATGAGAATAGTATAAATCACATCGCAAATGTTCCTTCGTGCTACCCAGAACCTAAGCTTTTTAGTCCAATTTTAGTGTGACTTCAAGTCTTGTATGCAAGTTCTCAATTTATAGGTTTCATTAATGAGCATGTGGAATTTTGGGGTTCTCAACATCCCACAGAGGGATAGTTGTAAGAATTGACCTATTGTTGGAATATGTTCTCCTTAAGTGATACGACACATAGTGGATCCATACCTTGGCATAACAGTTCCTTACCTCAGGATGTTTGCACATGATTCATGGCAAGGTGAACATGAAAAACTACTGGCTTTGGTTTCAAAGGAGAGATACAATTATGTAGAAGAAATTGAGCGCACATGTATTATGTTCCTTTATGCTTCCCGGAGCCTGAGAATTTTGATACTAGAGTTATTGGCATAGGTGTTGGTGGAAGTGATGATGATTCAAGACATGTAACCACAAGTGTTGTGTTCTCACAAATGGTGAATCCTCATGGGAGGTGATCAAAAAATAATTTAAATTCAAAATCCAGTTAATTGGATGCAGATTAATACACAACTTTGTAATTGACTCTATGAATGTAGGTTCCATACCTATCTCCTGGTTACATCAAACACTGAAAGCAAACTTTATTCTGCAAAGTTGAAGCTTCAAAGGGAGATATATCCATGTCATTTGATTTTTCAATTTTTTTTCTTTGTCTGCCTCGTGCTGTGATCTTATATTATTTCACATTTTAAATGTTTACTTTTTTATGATTTTTTTTAAATTTCTAGCCTATTAAATGTATTGTAGCTTGCCTTGGGACATTGTAAAATATTGCATTTCTAAGTTTCATTTCACTTTTAGACACTATAAGCTCTTCTTCCCTCTTTATGAACAATGCATTGGGTGGAAATCAAAATTGATGATATTTACAGTGCCTTAGTTTTTCTTTGGGTATTCCCAGTATGGATTAAATTTCGAGTCCTTCTCCAAGGTAGTTAATTACAACTATCAAACTTAGAACCATCTTCCAAGTAACAACTTTAAACTTTCTAATGATACGATCATTGATATTACATGTCCTTGTTGAGGATGTTTAACATTCAAGGTTCTGTAAATGTTTTCCTTTGTTTCTTTCTTCAATCTTTCTGGTTGGTGGAAAGGTGAAAGATTGGTTGAAGATGAAAATAACTAAGGAAATATTAGTTTTATTTGTTGCTCCAAGCCTATTTTCTAGAAGCTTCCTTGTTTCTCTCTACACAATTCTTAGAGTGTTAGTAAGAGAGATCTAAATGTGAGCTCTTGTTTTGAGTTAATAAATGGAGTTTTGAGTGTTGTACAATTCTTCTTTTCGATTCATATATTCAATTAGCTATGTGTTCATTAGTCTAGCATAAGCAATATTTACCTTTCTAAATTGAGTTATGTTTGCACTTTATCCCCACTCAAGGGTGCTAGTCAAAATAATCAGCATAGGAAGAGGGGATAACAGAGAGGGAACATACATATTTAATTATGCAATCCACAACAAAAAGCAATATCTATATATATATATATATATATTAATATTATATAGATCTCATATAATAATATATATATATATATATATATTATATATATATATATATATATATAAATTCTCGTAAGTATAATAGATTCCACAGAACATATGATCATTTGAAGGTCCTAGCATCACATTAACAATAAAGAGTTATTCCATTCTACAAACTACCATGTGTCCTAATCATTACAATTTTGAGCCAACAATGTTGTTCACCAGAAGTTGTCACTTCCTTAGAAAATACAAAACGTTTCGCCTTCCATCACTCACATGCCTTAAATTTAATATTTGTAGATCCGATAATAAGGAATCCAAGCCAGTAGGAATAGTAGAATCCCAACACAACATTCTCAAGTGTAGTGCACAAGATCTATTTACTTACCATTTTTCAGGCATGAGAACCTTGTGTATCATCCCATTTTATAATGTGTTCTAGGCTTTAAGCACATTGCACAACCAGTACCCACATTGTGCTTGAAATTTCTCCCTCATAAGCAAATAAACCCACCACCATATATAAATGTTGGGGGTGGTTGATTTAGGTGGAGAAAATCAAAGTACAAATAACAGCCATCTATACATTGGTGGAATCCCTGGCTTCATTGACCTGAACATTCACAAAAAAGTCAAGCTCCAACATTTGCATAGTACAATCTAATGGAAATTACTCAAAAGAGTTCTCATAGTGAAATGATCAATCATAGGCTCTCCATTCAATAGGAATGAGCTCCATGTGTATCATCCCTTTTTATAATGTCTTCAAGCACCACCACTCCCTCCAATATGCTTAAACTTTCTCACTCACAAGAAAATAAACGACAGTTAGATACATATGCTAGGGATTATTGGATTAGTTGTAGATAAGTAAATTGGGAATAACAACCATTTGTGGATTGGTGAAATCCTTAGCTTGATTGGCAGACATAAAAAAAAATCAAGCTTCAATATCTGTAACCTAAAGGAGACATTCCAAAACAATGCTCTTCATAAAGCAATCAATCATAAATTATTCATTCTGCTGGGATGAAATCCTCATGTATCATGCACAACCACTCCCCCCATGCACTTGAACTTTCTCCTAGGTGACCAAATAAACCCACTATTGGACACATTATGGGGTGATTGTGTTAGGTTTAGAAAAGTCGAGTAGGAATATAAACCATTTTTTTATGGGTGGAATACCTCACTTCATTGAACTTAACATTCATAAAATTTCAAGCTTCAACACTACAGCATAAAGGGAGGCAGTCTCAAAGAATGTTATGAACAACACAATCAATCATAAATAGGCCAACTTTCCTTTGCAAAGGTACTAGCAAATTTGATTGTTTCCACTTAAGTTTATGTTGAATCATATGTCCCTAACATCATGAATAATATCCACAACCATAGAGTCCATCCTTGAAAAGATGAATGGAAGTTAGAACAAATGTGAAGGTTCTTTAAAAGCAAGTCATGAGAAGTATGAATAAGACCAAATGTAATGTCCAACTTTTCACTATGATGAGATAAAGCATGCTTCTTCTTCAGGGGTGTTATAGTTGTTTTTGGGTATTCATAGAATGGGTTAAATTTTGACCCGGTATCCAAGGTAGCTAATTACAACACTTAGATCCATATTCCAAGCAACTTGTTTAATCTTTCTAAAGATACGATCATTGATATTACATGTCCTTGTTGAGGATGTTTAACAATAAAGAGTGTGTAATTGTTTTCCCCTATTTCTTTCTTTAATATTTCTAGTCTGTTACCTCTGCAAAGCAACTAATAGATTTGATTTTTCCCACACAACTTGATGTTGAAGGATTATCTCCCTAACATCATGAATAATCTCCACAAGTACAAAGTCCATCCTTGAAAATATGAATGGAAGTTAGCACAAATGTGATGGACCTCGAATAGCGAACCATAAGATGTATTAATAAGCCCAAATGCAATGTCCAACTTTTCACTATGATGAGACAAAGCATCCTTCTTCTGCTCCTCATCCACATCATACAACAAGAAGTTTGGGTTAGGCACATAACCTCTTTCCATATCTTCATCCAATCACTCCATTTGCACATAAATCTATGATGTTGGTGAATATATTCAGTCTCCTACTTGGAATGTATATACATTTTTATTAATCTCAATCCACCTATTCCCTGGTATTGTTTCCACCTTCTAGTCTTTCATAAAATTTCTTACTTATTCTACTTCATCCCACCTGGTAGACTCTACATATATATTTGAAAACAACATATAATGTGAAAAATTTTGGGGTTTGGAGTCAAAAATACAATTTGCTGCATGCCTACCAATCTCTATATTGTTATGGATTCTGCATGCATTCAGAAAACACCCCCATACAACTACATTAGGTTCTAATGCCATGCTGCTACTAAAATTTTGTGCCTCATAAAGGTTCCCAACATGACCTAGAAGGTTAGCCATACAACAATAATCCTCTATTGTATAAATGATATTGTAATATTGATTCATGGAATAGAAGTATTTCCAACTGTAGCCTTCTAAACCCGCACAACCACATGTAAAAAGAAGACCAACAAAGGTGACATTATTGGGTTTTATGCCAAAGTGTTGCATATATTTAGATAGTTGAAGGGGTTCCTTTCTGAATTCGTGAATAACATATCCTACAATAATAAAATTTCAAGAGATAAACATCTTGTTTACATATTTCAATTAACATTTTATGCGCATATTCTATACTCCCACATTTTGGCATACATGTATACACGTGTATTTTCCACAAACATGTCAGACTGAAATCAACTTCGTATTATGTCTTCATGGACTTCCTTACCATGTTTCAGAATTGAAATGTTGGAAAATATTAGAAGAACACTTGCAAAGGTGACAAATGTTGGTCTCGCACATGGCAGTTTGATTTGATAAAAGAGTTTGAGAGACACATGAAAATACCTATTTCACGCATACCATCAAATCAGCAGAGTCCATGATAACATGTCTTGCCTAGGCATTTTATTAAACACTTTCCATCCATTAACCATGCTACCATAATTGGATTACATACCAACAAGGACATTTCCTACAAATATATCAAATTAAATTCCATTCTTAATAATATATGTATCAGCCTTCTCATAATGCTATGAAATTGGAAAATGGCAACAAGTTGGTAGATACTCATGAAGGTGATGGAGTTTGGCCTCACTCTTGATAATTTCATAGATGGTAAGACCTTCAAGGCTTCATCAAAAGGCCCCATTTGTGAATATCCTACAATAATTGAATTCCATGATATCACCTTTCGTTCAAGCATTTAATCAAAGAGCCTATGGCCTTCTCTAAAATGTCCATGTTGAGCATACCTTACAATCAATGAATTCCACGAATCTGTGCTTTTTTCAGGCATCTACAGAAAGAGTTCCATAGCCTTATCAAGATACCCCTTACATGCATATCCAAAGAGTATTTCAGTCCATGAAACCTCATCTCATTCGGGCATTTGAAGAAAATGTTTCATGGCCTCATCTACATTTTGATCCTATATATACCCTAATATCATAACATTCCAAGATACTACATTTCATTCAATCATTTTGTCAAACACTTGTTGTGCATTCTCTATGCAACCACATTTAGCATACATATTTACAAGAGCACTCCCTACAGTGGAATTACACGACAGTCCACTAGAAATTATGTCATGTGGTGAACTCATTTTCCATGTTCCAAATCTGCCAAATTAGCACATGTGGAGAGAACATTGGTGAATGTGAAATAATTAAGTTTGGTACCCTTTTTTTGCATATCACAGTAAAAAGTCAATGCCTCCTCGTAAATTCCCTTCCTTGCATAATCGACCACCATTGCAGACGATGACACCACATTTGGTGTAAACATTTACATAGGTAGGTAGGGTGCCCATATCTCCTATCTCCCTATAAAGTACTCTGGTCACATCTTCTTTCTTCTATGATACTAGTTCCTATCCTACTGCCTTACAACGTTTCTTTTGGAACATTTGGTGCAATTTCTAGTTTTAAAGTTTTATATGGGTATGTTTAATTTTTAGTTTTATTTTTCTCATGACTCTAACTTCTAGTTACACTACAATCACCCCAAGCAAAGAAACAAGGTTTGAACTTGTAACTTTCATAGTGGCACAAATTCCTTAATAGCGCATTCGCTAGCCAATTAGCCCCACCCTTGAAGACCGTATGTTTAAATTTTATTAATTGTCATCATATTCTTTATATAAATCTTCACCTATTTAATAATATTAAAATGAATAAAACAAACTTAGAAAAATAGCAATTCCTTTTTTATATTACTTTTACAATTTTTTCTCTTTCTAAGTTTCCTTTTTTTACTTATTGATTTTGTTTCAATTTTAGTTTAAGTGGTGCACCATAAAAAAGAAAAATGAAATGAAATGAAATATATATATTTTAGCTATCTTTTGTATCATTAACCGTTAAGTTTATGGAGTCTTCGAGACTTTCTTATATATATATGGGGTTTGTTTTTTAATTATGTATTTTTTGAAATTTCCCTCTCACTTTGTTATTATGTATATTGTTTCTTTAATTTAATACTTCTAACTTGTTTAGTAATTTTCATGTAGAGTTTATTTTTTTATTATATATAAGTATATTGTTTCTGTGATTTAATACTTCTAACTTGTTTAGTAATTTTCATGTAGAGCTTATTTTTTTATTATGTATAAATAGAAGGGAAACAACATCAATTATAAGGAAATTAGACTATTAGTCAAAGTTAGATTAATACATACCCCAATAACGTGTGATAGATAACTAAAATACACTACTCTAGAGGTACTATATCTCCATACTTCCGACATTCAAATGTAAATTTATCATAAACCAAAAACACACACAAACAAAAAAAGATATTAAATTACTAAAATACAAGATTTACTCTCAACCGTATTATAATAAAATATTAATATAAATAATCTCAACATATCATATGTAAAATTATTTATTTAATTAATTTTTTTTACATAAAAAAATTAAGATGTTTATTTTAAATTATAATAAATATATTAATATTTTCAATCTCAATTAAATTAAAATTAATCTTGATAGGTTATTTATATTTTAATTTGTAATATAATTTTTATTTTTGAATTTAGGCTTCTGTCATCCATATCAATATTTTTGAGAGGAGTTTTCAGTGAAAATCACATCATAATTCATTTGTCGACGCGTTTCAAACCAACTAGTGTGGTTCATCATCACAACAAGTTGAAGAACCAGATCACGTTTGCAGTGTAAATAGAGAGAGCAAGTTATCTAAAGGTTATATTTGATTAGGAACAATTATAATATAGTTGTTATTGGTCAAATATAGCCGTTAGATAACCTGCTCTATCTATTTAGGTTATCTAATGGCTATATTGTTGAAAATGCAACAAGATGATGGAGCTTAGTGAAAAGAAGTTGCCTTTACTAAGTGGGCCCACAGGCTATTTTTGGCGCAAAGTCTATTTTTAGACATATGGGCGGAGTCTATTTTTAGACTGCCAGGCTAAAAATAGAACAGTCAAATATTATTAGCTCTTAATAATATTTGGAATATAAACATTATCTTATTCTCTTGGAGAACTTCAGTTCGAACTACAGATGTGGCACATGCAACTGCCAGAAGGAAATATGCTTTTCTTATGGGTTACTTTATTGCATGAAGGACTTCAGTTAAAACTCAAGTGATTGAGTTTGGTGGAGTTGAATGAGGAGTTGATGGAGTTGTGCTCAGTTTGACTTAGTTGGACTAGTTGTATTTAGTTTAACTAACAAATACACTAGTGATGAGTGATGTGAATTAGTTATTAATTCATTCACTAATTATTAACTCATGAATCCACTGAGGAATACATCAGTTAACTCAGTGCATGGACAGTTTAGTGGAGACAAGTGTTAGAGATGAGTGAAAGGGCAAGACAACTATCAGTTGTGACTATAGTTGTGCATGAGATTTGCACAATTAATGGATTGAGTATTGCCAATGAGAATTGCATGGTTCAGCCAAGGGAAATACGAGTTTGGATCAACCATTCTCATCTATTCTCATGCAAGATTGCACAGTGGAGGCAGGCAAGCAGTGGAGGAGATTTGAACTTGTGATTGAGTCAGATCTAAGTTAGTTTGTGTGTAACAGGTGGAGATAGTACTGAGTACTTGTGAGGAGTATTGTACTATGTATTGTTACATGTTTTCAATCAATATAATATACAGATAGTTGAGGGGTTTTCAGATTTATGCTTTCCCCGTGATATACTGTGTTGATATGTGTGATTGATGCTTGAATGTGCGCATGATATTGTTTCTTAATTCCACAAAATTGATGATCAACGTAGAGGAGGTTATGTATTATGCATGATTCCGCAAATAGTGTATAATCAGGATAATCTCTGTGAATAAGTGTCATATTATTCAAAATTTCTACATATATTTGACCAAGAATGGCTATATTATAGCCGTTCCCAGTCAAATATAGCCGTTAGATAACCTACTCTCTCTATTTACAGTGCAACCATGATCTAAATCTTCAACTTGTCTTGATGATGAACGACGATGGATAGTTCGAAACACATTAACAAATACATTATAATGTAGTTTCTGCCAAAAACTCCTCTCAAAAATATAATTTTTATATTAATTTTTTTTTTTTTTATCAAATTATATATACTATATAATCCACACTATTTTAAATTTCATTTATACTCTATTATATAGCTACATAGTTTCATTTATTTCATTTATTGCTTCTGATTTTATATATTTCTTTTCATTCCATTTCCACATAGTACTTTATATGTGTTTATTAGTCTTCATTGTTTCCTCCTCCAAGTCTTTGTTGAAGAGAAGGAAAGGATTTTGGGAGTGAACAGAGAACAAGTATCATTGAGGAACAATGAGAAGCTAAAAGAATAGAACGAACCATTACGGAGTTGGAGTTCTATTCCACAATGTAAGCTTGAAACCCTTAGGTTCTACAAAGACTTTGTTTTGAGTTTGTTTTATGGATAGATCATTGAGATTTGAGAGTTAGTAGTTATCATATAAATTTAAGCATAGCTATGTGTGTCTTATATTTAAGATAAAATTATTTAACAATAATTATAATAATTATTATATTTGAAACATCATGATTTTATATTTAATTAAAAAAAAAAAAAATTATTTATGTGCATGGCTATTTAATATAATATGAAGGATTAATTTTTTATTAGGGATATATAATAAAAATATTATATATTATATATTAAGTTTATGTATGAATTAATGGTGAGGATACTGAGAGAAATTAAAGATTAGGAATTGATACAATAAGGGTGATTTATTTATCGAGATAATATTGGAAATAGTTATAGATATAGTTGAACTAAATACTTTATTATGACATATTGTTGTGGGATTATTATGGTCTCCTAATTCTATACATATCGTTTTGATATCAATCTCAGGCATTAAATTTTTTATAGAGGGAGTATTATTTTATAAATGACATATAGTATGGTTTGACTACACAAATTTTTATTTTCAAGAGATTCTTGAATGTAAGCTTCAAGTGTTCCTTGCCTCATATATGCTTGATATAATTTTAATATAATTGCCTTTTATTATTATTTCAAAAAAAAATATCAAAGTTTTGGTGTCGAATCATTTTTGTCTTGTTTTGGGTATGACTAAAAAAGGTTGTTGGAAATTGTAATGAGAACCATTATGTAACAAACCTTTGGTGCGAAAGAAAACTCCACTACCAACTTTGCAATATTGATCTTGAAATTATTTGTAACCATTATATTGGATTTGGGGAGCATCACTACAACTCTTATTGTTAAAATTCTCGGCATCTTATAGATTGTAAAGATTTTAACTCAATCACTCTTCCAAGGTAATCTTATTCTTTCTATATATAATAACTCACATTTATAGATATCATATTTCTTTTCATAATAACCATTTGTACTTAAGATTACAAGGAGATTCATTGGATCAAATCACATCCTCTTTTGGATTAGATACTAAAGAAAAATGTTATCTTTTGAATGTTATAAAGAAATATTATAACTGTTTTTCCTTTTCCTTCCAAACTTTCGGGATACTTAAATTCTCGTCCAAAGACTTTTGATTTTACATAATTTTTTTATGATATTTTGTCAATTTCTATATATTTTGGATCTCTTCGATTCATTCAAAATTCCGATGACCATTATCCAGTATTGGGATGGAAAAATCTTAAGAAGCAACCATTATTTTTATGAGATATAAATCATAACTAGATAAGGGGAGAAGGAGTCATCATTAGCATGAGCGCCAAAACATGGATGCAATAGGAAATCACAAAGGACATAATTGTTTTAATGCCAAGTTTTTATGATGCACTCTCAAATGTGATATTTTAAAAAATAAGGTTTAACACAAGATTCATCTCTACATCAAACAGGCATTATGTGTCAAGTGAAGTAATATGGTTTCAATATTGTTAAGGCACTAGCCTCTATAACCTCATAAGTAGATAGATATGTTTCTAATTATTTCTATGTATGGATGGTATCTCTAATAAACAAGGCCATGTAGTATAACGGAAGTTATAAATGTAAGAAGACTTACTAGAAGAATCCAACTGTAAGAACACTTTCTAGAAGAATCCATCTACTAGAATGTTTGTAGGAAATAGAAAGTATTACAGTGTACAAGCAATGTAAAATATGTCTTATAAAGTTATTTATAATTTGAGTTCTATCAGTTAGAGGTTGCAACCTACCGGAGGCAAGTGAACATTACTTCCAATAATAAAGGTGTAGATTTTGATGCTATCTAGGTTCTTTATTCATATATTGTGGTTTCAATATGTCTTTTCTATAGTAAATTTGGGTAAGGTTTCCTATTATTTTCAATTTACTAATAAAGAACACCACAAATTTTATTAGAGCACTTTCCTAAGCACATTGTTTTAGAGAAATTATATTTCCAATCTACAAATGTGTTCTAGCATCTATAAATAACATAGAAAATTGTCATTTAGTAGATAAAACTATGGCAGGGGCAGCATACATATATGAAATACAAGAGATTTCACATAGATGGAAACCATTGTAATTCTTGTTGGTATCATTTAAGTATTATTGTATCAGAAGGCACATGTTTATGGTATTTCACTTCCACATACCCTCAATTAGATGGGAATTCTGATGGATTTACTAAATCTAGCCTTCATAAGTTGGTCAAACTTCAACTTATCTTAATTTTGAGAATCAAATTCATCTTTCTTAATTTTGATTTTTTTTCCAAATGCCTAAAACCTTATTTTTTCACTTTCATTTTTAAAATTCAACATTTTTGTATTGGTATTTAATATTGAAATATACAAATATTGAATATTAAAAAGTAAAGAGAAATTTTGAGATTTTTAATATTTATAAAAAATAAAGATTAAGTAAGTTGAACTTGATTGCATATTTTGAAATATTTCAAAATTTATTAGATTTAAAAACATTTCAAAAATATGTAATTTAGATAAAGATTACCAATTCACAAGATCCAAAATTGTTTTGAATAGATAATAGTTGAAACTTTATTTTTTCCCTTTGATTTTTAATATTTAGTATTGAATGTTCTACTTTGCCAGAATTGAGAGCGAACGCGGGACGAGAGGCAGGCGATTAGGGTTTTAGCGAGCCGTCCTTAGGTTTCTGAAACCCCTGCCACGACAGGCCTGCAAGGCTCTGTCCTCTGGTAACCTTCGCAGTTTCGGTAGCAGCTGACAAACAGTCAGGAATCGACCGTCAGCAACATGTCGCCCTCCCAGGGTGGGGACGTAGCCCCTCCCCCAAATCACGCCGGTCAAAAACAGAAAGGCCCAGCTGCAGAGTCAGAGGCGGATCAAAATGATATTCAAGCAGAAAACACTCATTCCAGAGGTGATGAAACGACACAGGCGGAAGAAAACAAGGCCAAATCAACCACATGCAAACCTGTTGCCACTGTTATACCCACGGTGGAGTTCCCCAGTCACCGAATCAACGCCAAAATACAATATATGAGGGACCATGCTCTAATCGGCAAGTTCATCGGCATTTGGCCAACGGAGAAAGCACTCAGAAGCTGGATAAACACAAAATGGGCTCCAAAGGGTCACATATCCCTACACCTAGGGCCTAAAAGATTTTTTACTACGACCTTTAACTATCTGGAAGATCGAAATCGGATCGTAGATGGAGGGCCCTATTTCTTCAACTCGGCGGGACTGTATCTAGAGAATGGGTTGAAAGATTTAACCCCGATAAGGAAGACCTTAGCTACACTCCAGTCTGGATCAGGCTCTATTCACTACCCTGGGAATACTGGGAAGAAACATCACTGCAAGAAATAGGAAACAAGCTGGGCGAGTTCATCAAGTTAGCAGAAGATACAAAGTACTGTAGGTTCACTTCTTACGCCCGCATCTGCATCTACATGGATCTTAAACAACCTCTACCAGATAAGGTAAGATTTAGGCATGAAGATTTTGAATGGATACAAATGATAGATTATGAACATGTTCCATTTAGGTGCAGGAAATGCCATAATCTAGGACATCTTTTCCAGGACTGCCCCCGAAATAGGAATATGCCCACTAGCACAAATGCAGACAATAAGGAAGGAGATGGGTTCACAAAAGTGGTTAATCGCCGAAGAGGTAACAAAAAACCCTCTACCAATGGAAAATCAGATCAGGTTAACAAACCCAAAGCCCCAAAACCTAATAGCTTTAAGGTCCTAGCCAATCTGGAAACGCAAGACCCAGTTCAGGAAATGCAAAAGGTTAAAGACTTAATCTGAGAATTACCAGAGGGCCCTTCGCAACAGTTAAAGGACTCTCAATCTAACAAATGCACACCCCTCTATCTGATCTGCAGGCCGAGGGATCTCAAGAAATGGAAACAGATACCCCGGAATCCAGTGCTAAGAAATCGAACGAGACAGAGGAAGTCTTTCTAGAACCCTAGCTGATGGAAGAAGATCCTGAGAATATTGATATAGGCGAACTAAACATTCTTAGTCTGGAAATAGCTTGTAAGACCGACAACTTTGACAAGATTCCAGAAAGGCAACTGGACAAACTGGAAGAAGTCCTGAAAAAAGTGCACAAGAAGCACTCTCTAGGAGTGCAAATTGGTAGTCCGTGGGATGGCAAGTTCATCACAAAAGACAGCAAGAAAAGGGGAAGAAAAACAACCTTAGAAAGAACCATCAAGATAGCTGAAGTACTCGTGGAGTCAGGTCAATATGCGAAGCTGACAAAGTATTTCAATATCCACCCCAACCCTTCTCAATGAAGTTGATTTCCTGGAATATAAGAGGGCTCAATAGCCCTAGAAAAGGAAGACTCTTAAAAAACATGCTCATGTAGGAAAAACCAAATATTCTTTTTGTGCAAGAAACCAAACGCAATATGACATTTCTGGAAAAGATCGCAGCGAAAGTATGGCCCGGAGGGCAAGTCACAGCGGTGGATGCTCAAGGAGCCTCTGGAGGCATGGAAATTCTCTGGGACTCCAGACTAATACAACTTAGCAACATCCATGCCAATAAAAACTTCATTCAGGCAACCTTCCACTTAATTGGCACCAATACTCATGGTCACCTCACCAATGTTTATTTCCCGCAGGATTCTCACTTGAAAGCAGAGATTCTGGATCATCTATCTACTCTCAACTCCAACAGACACTACCCTCTTTGGATAGCAGGAGGGGACTTTAACATGATTGCAAGAACAAAAGAAAAACAGGGCGTCAGAGACAATGGAATCCGAGATGGTCACTTACTCAAAGATTTCATACAGTCAAATTGGCTAATAGACCTACCATCAAATAATGGTCTATTCAAATGGACTAATAAAAGAGAAGGAGCTTAGAATATCGCTTCAAGGTTAGATCGCTTCCTAATCTCGGATAATGCGCCTTATCTAGGAGGAGATCTCGTAACCTCTATCCTGCCAATATCAGGATATGATCACTGGCCTATTGAACTCCAATGGCATTGGCCAGGTAATACTTCTAAATGCCCTTTCCGCTTTGAGACCTTCTGGCTTACCCATCCAGATTTCAAGGATTTTGTCAGACAAACCTGGATCAAATTCCAACCCACAGGGGGGTCCAAAATGGCCAACTTCCAAAAGAAATTGCAATTCCTCAAAAGAGAAATCAAACAATGGAATCATACCACCTTTGGCAATATTTTCTCAGCCCAAGCCACTCTCAATCAGGAAATGAAGCAAGTCCAGCAAAGGATCATCACAGAAGGACGTTCTGAGGAACTAGCAAAACAGGAACAAATCATTGAAGATCAACTTCTCAACAGAGCTTAGCAGGAGGAGATTCTTTGGAGGCAGAAATCAGGAATCAGATGGCTCAAAGAGGGAGAGAAGAACACTAAGTTCTTTCACAAAACTACAGTGCAACGCAGAATGCATAATCTCATCTCCCACATTCAAAATGATCAAGGAGAAAGAATTGAAACGCATGAAGGCATTGAAGAAAACTTTCTTCGATACTTTAAGAAAGTTCACCAAGAACCAAGCATCGACAGGCTTCCCGCCATAGAGAAAATTCTACAGCAGATACCCAAATTGATCACTGAAGAGCATAATCTCCTTCTCCTCCAACCAATCCTATTACACGAAGTGGATAGCGCTGTCAAACACTTAAAAGCAGGTAAAGCCCCAGTCCCTGACGGATTCACCTCGGACTTCTTTCATCATTTTTGGGACCTCATTCAAATAGAAGTTTGGCAATTGGTTGAAGAATCTCGGGCATTAAGATGGATGTACCCTTGGTTGAATGCCACATTCATGGATCTCATCCCCAAATCAACGGAAGCCAACAAGCCTGACAAGTATCAACCAATAGCTCTTTGCAATATCATTTACAAAATTGTTTCAAAAGTTATCGCCACTTGGTTGAAACCTCTGCTCCCTCTCATCATCTCACCAGAGTAATCCGGCTATGTGGAAGGGCGTCAGATCACAGATGGAATTATTCTCACTCATGAAATAATTCACTCTCTGAAGCAATCTAAAAGGTCAGGTATGTTGTTAAAAATAGAACTATCTAAAGCTTTCGACAGTATCAGCTAGTAGTATATTCAAAAAATTCTCAATGCTTTTGGCTTTGACCCTTCGTGGACCAGATGGATCCTCAACCTCCTAACTTCATCCTTCTTCTCTGTTCTCATCAATGGCATCCCTTCTGAAACATTCCGTCCCTCTAGAGGCATTAGGCAAGGGGACCCACTCTCACCATTCCTCTTTGTTATAATCGCTGAAGGGCTTGGCCGCAATATTAAATCTACTACTCTCACTCGCGGGCTGAAATGTCTCTCTTTCAACAACTCCCCCTCCTTCTCCCATCAACAATTCGTGGACGATAATATGCTCTTTGGGCACCCTTCAGTCCAAGAAGTTCGCCTCTTCAAATATATCTTGTCTTCTTTCTCTGATGCTTCGAGCACCCTTATCAATCGGGTCAAATCCCAAATCTTCTTCTTCAATACTCCTATGTCCACTCAAAGATTGAGAGCCCGCATTCTAGGATTCACCATAGCAGGCCTTCCATCCAAATATTTGGGCGCTCCCATGATAGCCTCTGCCCTCAAGCATTCCTCTTGGAGAGACCTCATAGATAAACTTGAAGCCAAACTTTCTCTATGGACACACAGATCTCTGAACATGGCCAGTAGAGTTATTCTTATCAAAGCTATTCTCCAATCCATGCCTCTTTACCTCTTCTCTCTCTTGGCGGTGCCAAAAAGGATCATCAAGGCAATTCGAAATCTTCAGTGCAACTTTCTATGGGGCAGCTCAGGCCACAACAGAAAATGGGCTCTGGCTAAATGGGAAAAAGTATGTCTCCCCAAAAAAGAAGGGGGTATTGGGATTAGAGACCCTGAACACAGCAATACAGTAATGGGTGCCAAATTATGGTGGCGATGGTTAGCCCACCCTAACACTCCCTGGGCCTCGCTATGGACGGCTAAATATGCAAGTAACAGCCCAATTGAAGACAAAATCTGTATGTTGGAACTAAGTGCTGGATCGATCATATGGAACTCAGCTATCCAACATAGGCACCTTATTCAACAGCATAGCTTATGGGAAATCAAAAACGGAGACACAGCTAGATTTTGGGATGACTCCTGGCAGCAACTCCCAAAGATCAAGGATCTTATGGGGGATCTCCCTCTCCCTCAGCTAGATCCACATCCCCCAGAAACGGTCAAACAGTTTTGGAGCTCATCCAACACCCAAAAGTACAGGCAATGGAAGGGGATCGATCAAATCAAACGGAGGAAGGATATGAGGGAACGAAACAAATGCTCTCTGATGAACTAAAAAAGAGTCAAATTCCCATAGCACCAGGAGCGGACATTCTAAGGTGGGGATATGATGAAAAGGGGACATTCTCCACCAAGGAGGCATACAATATCATAACTAAAGACAAAATCATAAAGGACAACTTATGGGACCAAATCTGGAGCTCTTCAATTTGGCCAAAGGTTTCTACATTCTTATGGCTACTTTCTCACAACAAGATTCTCACATGGGATAACCTCCGCAAAAGAAAATTCTCAGGACCATCAATATATCCAAACTGTAAACAAGCAGAAGAAACAACGACTCATCTATTGCAAACTTGCCACTTGGGCAGACAATTATGGGAAAAAGCCATCTTCAGATGTCAAAAAGATAACAGGGTGCAAGGTGATCTCAAAGCCTCCCTTCGCAACTGGCAACAATCAACTTTTCAAAGCAGGCTTCTAAACTTGCTCTGGCAACTCATTCCGGGTCTCCTAATGTGGAATATTTAGAAAGAGAGGAATAGAAGGCTATTCAAAAATCAATCTCAAACATTAGAGCAAATTTGGATAATCCTACACAGAAACATCAAGGAATCTCTCTCCATCCATGATTGGGCAGCCGAGGATTTTCCAACGGATGACAAAGAAAAATCCATATGGGACAGCTGACAAATCTCTCTATTACACAAGCCCAATTCTCATCTTCGGCATCCCAGCAGGCATAAAAAGTCAGCAACATGGACCCCTCCTCCTTCCAATCTGATTCAACTTAATTTTGATGGGGCCTCCAAAGGTAATCCAGGACCATCAGGCTATGGAGGAGCTTTCAGGGATCACTCAAGTATCCCTCATCTCACCTACCTCGGCTCCAAAGGATGGGATACAAACAATTCGGCGGAATTGGAAGGACTCTAGTAAGGTCTTGTTCTAGCTCAGACACACAATATCTTTCCCCTTATCATTGAAGGAGACTCTCAAATCATCATAAATATGGCCACAAAACATCTTCAAGGAGCTCCAATTCATAAAATAAGTAATAGCTGTAGAATGGCGCAAAGATTGGAACTCATCAGACAATGGCTTTCTCAACACCAAGGAATTTCCTTCCAACACACAGTCTGTGAAGGAAACAAACTGGCAGACTTTCTAGCCAATGTTGGAGTAGATTTGGAAACTGAAGCCTACTCAAGTCCCACGCTCAGCATAGGCACAGAGGAACAACTCATTGAATTCAATAATCTGGTTGAGAAAGATCGGCCTCATCCTCTAGCAGTCTACCTGGATGCGGGTGATCTCCAAGCCTAGCATGTACACCCTCAGCGCGTGCCTGGCACGTTTCCTCCCACTCGGCAGCTGGATGGCCACCTGGATGGCTCACTGCAGAGGAATAAGTTTGGGTTATTGTGCGAGTTTATGATGGTACCCTCAGGCATTGAAGGTGCTCAGAGGATTGCAAGCGCATTTACGCCTCAGCTCATGTCAATTATGGCTTCCAACAAGGATATAACTGTCCAGCTTCATCCCCGCCACCGCCATTCTATGTCTCAGTGCTCTGGTAAGATTGAGTGTAGGTTCTGGTGTCCTGCGGTCGAGTCTGCTGAGCTTGCCTCTCCCCCATCCCCCAATTCTCATTCGTTCAATTTTCACAGTTGGAAGAAAGCACTCTTAATGCCTCGCAGTAGAGGTGTTCTGCACAGGGGAGGTTTTTCAGCTCCCAGAGGCCGAGCCCTGCAATCCCATTCTCCACTTATCATTCCAATCTCCTCAGCCTCTCCGTCTTCACCCCCCTAATCTAGGCAGGCCTGTCCCAAATTCCTCCTTCCAGACATCCCGCTTCACTTTCCGCAGCCGTCTGAACTAGCTCATTATCACCTTCACAACTACCATTATGGTTGCAGAAGAGGCGGATTTGCATGAAGACCCCATCAGCTCTTCCTCCACTCCATCTTCGGAGGGAAGTTTGGCTCAGGATGTAGGAGAAGAACCGAAATTCACTGCCGAGCACATGCAGGAGGACTCCCCTGCTGCTGAAGAGGCCACCCGTCAACACACTCTGCCTCAGGAAGAAGTGATTGTTTGTGGCCCTGTTCAGCACGATTTTGGTATTCTTCATCTTGTCAACCCCTCAGAAGGTGGAGCGAAAGGCGATGAAGAGGTCACCTGGGTTGCTGCACCAGATACTCAAGCTAAAAGGGGCACCGACCCTCAGCCTTCGCACGAGTAATTTCTCCCTCTGCGCAGTCGGGTTGCGTTGCCTCCAAGGTCCAAGTTTTGGGTTATACTCTCTGTTTTGTGTCTTTTAGATGTTATTCTCTCTATTTCGTTCGGCTCCTTCTCCTCCCTCCGCATATCTTTTTGGAATGCTGGTCAAAGTTTCAATTTTCTTGAAGGCTGGTGGATGTCTTGTTTTTCTGGGAATTCTCATGGTCGCCGAAGAATACTCAAGCTGTATTCTCCTCTGCCCGACACTTTTTGCCTGCAAGGAGTAGTTCACTGGAAAAATTCTCTTTTGTTGGATTGAAAACGATGTATTCAAATTTGCTCAGTTGTTCCTCTTTGTACTCTGGTTTTTTTGCTGAGGGCTGGGACACTCGCCCTCTGAGGCTACGACCTCATTGTAAATATTTCTTTTTTTCATATTAATAGAATTAGTCCTTATTCAGAAAAAAAAAAAATATTCAGTATTTATGAATTTGTATTGAAATAGAAAAATACTAAATATTTTTTTTTCTCTGTAACATCTAATTCTATTAACTGGAAAACAAAATATTTTTACATAAGGTGGCAGCTACAAGGGCAGGAGCCCGCAAGCCTTTCACATTACAAAACTACCCCATTACTGTAGAAACCGGGGAGATTCAGAAACATACAGCCTATTCTGTTGGCTTTACAAGCATACCAAGAGAGATGAACAGAAAGATAAGCAAAGAAACAGAACTGAGAACCCGGGTCCATGAACCGAACAGACGTCGCGGCGAGGAGAGACCCAAAACTGGGATCGATGCTGTCAAGTTGAGTTCTGGCAAAAATTCTTGGGCAGTGCTTCCGGAGCATCCACCAGAGAGCCAAGAGGAACAAACCAAAGTGCCAGTTATTCATTTTTTTCCTCGTCCCCCTGTGTCTCCTCAGCCTCCAGACACGCGTCATCCTGACTGAGTAGTTCTTTATCACCCAACACGTTTCCCTCCAGCACCTTGTCGGTGATTTCAGCTTCCGTTTCTATTTCAAAATTATCACAGTCAACCAGGGGAGGCATTAAGGGTGGTGAATTGACCTGGATAATCGGTTCAGTCTCCCTTTTAACATCCATGGAGTTCTTGGCAGAGGAGCGCTCACTACTGTGAGAAGAATTGGGGTTAATGTAGGAGAGAGGGGTGACCTAGTTAACTTCTTCAAACATGAGGATGGTAATCTGGGCGGAAATCAGAGGGCGATTCAGGTTACTCTGGAATTTAAAATGAGTGGACTGAAAGGCACTGTTTGGAATCGGATGGCGAGAAGGATTGCTGGGAGGAGAATCCTCAGGGGAGGAAGAGAGGTTAATGGTTGTGAGCACCGGGTTGGGCTGAGGGCGAGCGGAGGGACGCTTGCTGCTGCCAGGTCATTCACCCAAGCGGGTACGTTTTTGTGGATGCTTCATTATGCTAACAGTCACCGAAAACCCAAAAGAACAGATATAAACCTAGAAGAATGGCTCAGATGAACTGTAGGCTGAAGAGAATAAACAGAGGAAGCACGAAACCGAGAGATAGAACAAATGTAACTGATGTTACAGCGAATAAACCACTTACCCTAGGCCACCGAAGGATTTTCGCTAGCAGCACGCAGGTAGAATGGAGGAGTTACAAATTCAAGCCTGAACAGGCTCGGATTTCACCTCTGAAATTGGACTCCTTCTCACCTTCGCATCCTATCCTCAGAACAAACTGATCACCATACTCCTGAACCAACGTAGTGGAAATAACAACGGGGAACTCCATGTAAATAACCCACAACAGGCAGCTTCGGGCTTCGGCCTTCATTAATGGCGCCAGCCTGCTCCGGCCTACGGCCATAAAAACATTCCTCCCTCCATCAGACGAGACCTGGGGCTCCACGCTGCGGAGCAGGTGGCGGTACGAGGGAGGTTTAATTTGCATGAATGCCATTTATGGCAGGGGGATCACCTAGATCTAGGAAAAAATATTGAATATTAAAAACCAAAAAGACAAAAATAAAATTATAAATATTTGTCAAAATTTAAGATTGAGATGAATTCGATTATAGAATTTGAAGATATTCTAAAATTTATTGAATTCTAAAATATTTCAAAAGTCTACAATTCATTTTTTATTAACCATTCATAAGGTCCAAAATTATTTTTAATATATACTAGTTTTCAAAAATAAAAACAAAGAATTTAAGATTATTAAAAGTAGTTTAATAAGATTCATTTTTTTGACTTCTCATTATAATTTTAAAGAAATTATAACATTTAATAATATTTTAATGTAAAAATAAATTAACAACTAATAAAATATCAAATAATCTAATTATTTAATTTTTAAGGAAATTATAAACATTTAATATATATTTAATGTAAAAATAAATTAAAAACTCATAAAGTATCAAATAATCTAATTATTTAGGTTCAACACATTAAAATTACCATTTTCCCACTTTCTAATTAAATTTGAAATAAAATCAACTAATACAAAAAAAATCCTAAAATCCTTTTTAAATATGAAATATTCAAATTATATAGTTTTAAAAGGTGTTGTTACACTACAAATTTGCTTTGATGGCTAGAATCTACCATTTTTATTTATTATTTATTTATTTTAAATATGAGAGTAAGTTATTTATTTATTTTAAATATGGGAGTAAGAGTGTGTGAAATGTATTTTTGATGGTGGAAATGGATTCAACACTATCAAAAACCTCCAAGACACCCAAAATATTGAAGTTTGACAATTGTAACCTGGATTTACAAAAAATGTCTACCAGATTTGATCAAAATTTTATCGAAATTTCCATGATTTTTGAGACAAATTTGAAGCCTAATCAGACTATGGCATTTTGAAATCCCATTCAAATATAATCTTAACCACTTAAAATTACAATTTTAACAATTCCCTATTATTATAAGCCAGAAGCTGAAATTATAATTTTAGCAATTTCCAATTATTATAAACAAAATTAACAAGTCAAGAAAAACTTCTCCTAGTTCGAACTGGGATACTAACTTATTTTTCTTATTCATTTTTTTCATAGAGAAGAAAATTGTCTTTCAGACTATGCCTCTATGCCTCTACCAAAGACTAGATTGGTAATCAATTTATGATGAAAATTTTCGTTCAAAATTCCTGTAAAATCAATCATGTCAAATTCATCATCAAGTCTAAGTCAATCACAATATTACAACTGGTTCTGTGATTTATATAACATTAATCCATTTCTCAAGTCTTCCTTTTGCTTGCTGTACTTTTCTTTAAAAAATTATATGGGCATCTATATGTCCTGCATGGCATGGGATAGTGAGAAGAAAACCATCCAACTCGTTCACTTAGACTGTGATGTTAGGATATTTCAAAAATCTTTTACAGCCTTCAAAACCTGCAAAATCACAGACTTTATGAGTGGACCTTGTTACACTGAAATTTGTCACCATGACTATCTGCAGTTAATATGGCTCCATCAATAGTCATATTATCCTCCTTGTCAAGCCTCATACCTCTGCTCTTCATGTCAAACTTCAAAAAGAGAGAAAGTCACTTAAAAACATGTTATCTCTGGGTACGCAGGTTCTCTCTACCTTGCCTGCGTGTACGCATCCCAAACACACTGTACCTGCATACTTGTACGCTCTGTAAGCCAAAGGTTGGGTGCGTACCCCTGTAAAGGTCAAAAGGCGCGAGTTTCATCTCTAAAAAGTTACTTGTGGTCACTTCTAGAGCCTTCTAGAAGAGTGTTTGACGTGTATTGAGCGCCTCCAGATGGTTCATGCACCCTTATGATAGAGGAACTTATCCCATCAAGAGAGGAGCTACCCCATCCAAAAGAGGGAGTATCCCATTGATGTTGGAACTGAATAACTTCCTCTAGAATACTATAAATACAGGCCTTGGGCCAAAGGAGGGGAGGTGAAAGCTGAACATTCTAAAGGGTAAATGCTGCTGGAATTAGGACTTCCATTGTTGACTTGTGAGGAGAGATCACTATCCTTCCTTGTTGCCATATTGGGAGTGGGTGAGCTTGTGAAAGTAGAGGAAATCTCTTGTTGGACCCTGGGAGGAGCTTGCACAACACCAAGGCTCAGGTTGTAATGGTTCCTTTTTTGTTTCCTTAATACAAATAAGTCCATTCTTCTCAATGATTTGTTGTTAATGAATTATTTCATGTACTCCTTGGTCTTGTGATGAATATGCTTTGTTTTATGAAATATTCAGGTGTTATGTAATCGTTTGCTTTGTTAGTGTATGCAGGTCTTAAAGTGAAGGAGGAGCTCATCTGGATCAGCAAGGCTGGACTGCTACAACAAGCGTTGGACCTAAGGTAAGATCGGAAAACACTTGATCTCTCATAGAATATTGTGTGTTTAGAGAAGGATTGCTCTTGTTTGGTTTGTTTGTCACTAGAGAGTCTTAGACTCCTAGGGAGGTTAGCTTTGTCCGCAAAAATAACTCTTTCCGCATGACAAATTGGCGGGGCGAGTCTCCTGAAGTTGTTTCCGTGGCCGATTTATTGAGGCAAGCCCGTAGATTACGAGGTGAACCTCCTGAAGAAGTCCGGCCTTATCACGAAGGATTAAAAATCCTTGTCACTCCTGGTGGCAGTAGAATAGTTTCACCTGAAGAAGGAGAATCTTCATTGGTATTTCATTCGGATTACCAAGGTTTAGAAACAGGATACGATCCTGAAGCTGTTGAGGTTTCTGAATTTACTGGTAGTGTTGCATCTGCCAGTGATATAGGTGAAGAGCCTCAAATATCCGAACCTGTTACCCCATCTTCTAGTGTTCCCAGTTCACCTAAGGTAGAAAGAGTCATCACTGAAGATCTCCCTTCTGGTTTGATTTCCATTGAAGAACTTGCCCCAGAAGAGGATCGCGCTTCTCCTCTTGAAGACGATCTGCCTACTCTCGATCTCAGAGAGCGTGAATCTATATTTTACAGTCCCCCTCAAGCTACCACCTAGTGTCTTTCGTTGACCAATTTTTTGGACAACTCAGTTAGTTTTTCTCCACCTCGTTTTCCTTTTCCACCTAGAGTTTTTACTCCTCCTCCATATATGTTGAGTCTGTCATCTACAGACGCCTATTTATATGGCGGTCCGTCTGTTCCCGTTGGGTATCAGTCCATTTCTGGTACTTTTTCAGGAGCATCTCCTCGTCCCTACGAACAGAAATTGTTAGCTGGAAGTAGTGGC
>APFE031040345.1:60364-120217 GCA_000404065.3 Pinus taeda
CCTCGTTAAAAAATGAATCAGTGGGTATGAGGATAGTTCTTTTACTGAGTCAACCTCATTAAAAAATGAATCAGCTAGATTTTAGGATATGTAGGTAGTTTGTAGAAAGTAGGATTTTGCAAGGACAGTTCCTGTTACTGAGTCAACCTCGTTAAAAAATGAATCAGGTTAGAGGATAGTTCCTGTTATTGAGTCAACCTCGTTAAAAAATGAATCAGGTATGAGGATAGTTCTTTTCTTGTGTCAACCTCCTTAAAAATGAAACAACTCCCTTTTCAAGGTAAATATTGAAAGTAAACCTTCATTCCATCCATCTGGTTGAGTGCAATGAAGCCTGGGGGCATGTACCTCGCTTTGCATCATTATACTGGGGGCATGCGAACTTTTTGAGCATAGTTCCTTGTCTTGTGTCAAGCTCGTTAAAAAATGAAACAAGGGTAGGTTAAGTAGGTAGATTGTAGAGAGTAGTCATGAGCATAGTTCCTTATCTTGTGTCAAGCTCATTAAAAAATGAATCAAGGATTTTAGAGCATAGTTCCTTGTCTTGTGTCAAGCTCGTTAAACAATGAATCAAGGTTTTTAGAGTAAAGTTTTTGTTAGGTAGATAGTAGAGAGTAGTTATGAGCATAGTTCCTTATCTTGTGTCAAGCTCGTTTAAAAAATGAAACAAAGGTTTTGAGGATAGTTCTTTTCCTGTGTCAACCTCACTAAAAAATGAAACAACTCCCATGAGTCTTTCCAAGATTTCGAAAGAACAGCTTCATTCCATCCACCTCTTTGAATGCAATGAAGCTTGGGGGACATGTACCTTGATTTGCGTCATTATGTTGGGGGCATGTGAACTTATAACAAGCATAGTTTTTTGTTTCAAGCTTGCGTAAACATGAAACCGAATCCAAGCATAGTTCTTTTCCTGTGTCAAGCTCGTTAAAAAATGAAACAAATCCTCCTCTACTTGAGTCTAGAGTTTGACTAGACCTCATAGATGTTAAGTTGTATATTTAGGTTAGTTATTTCAGTCTTTTGCATAGTTTTCTTATAATTTGAGGTCAAGTCTTTCAAATGTGATCTCGTATCTGAACCTTCATTTCATCCAACTGTTTGAATGAAATGAAGCTGGGAGGCATGTGCTCTAGCAGTTATGCTTAGGGGGCATTCAAGCACAGTTTTCACTCTGTTTCAAGCTTGTGTAAAAATGAAACTACTTCGAAGCATAGTTTTTCTTTGTTTCAAGCTTTTGTAAAAATGAAACCTATCTTGAGTCTATTTCGGTTATTTTCAAGACTCATTAAACTCATGAAAATCCCGAGATTATTTTTAGGTTAGTTATTTCAGTTTGTTGCATAATTTTCTTGTAGTTTTAGGTCAAGTCTTTAAAATGATCTCGTATGAGTACATTTTTATCATTTTTTCGAACTCGTTAAAACTTACGAAAAAGTGAAACCTCAGAGTCATCTTTTAAGCCCTTTTCTGACTCCTAAAACATGAAAAGATTGCCAAGTGTTTCTTTTACACTCGTTAAAACGGAATTAAAAGACGGCCCCCTTATAGCCCTTTTCTGACCGTAAAAACAGGAAAAGATTGCCGGGTTTTTGTCGTTTCAAATTCGATATTGGAAATAAAACGACGTGTCCTTGATCGCTTTTTACTTTTCAGGTCAAAAACACTAACTATGAAAATATCCTTGGTCGCAAGATCAAGCGGTTCTCCTAGGTATCATTTTATACTTTTTCGGGCTTAGGAGACACAACTTTACGAAAAAGTTCAATCTGGAGTCTTCTAAGTTTTTCAGACTCTCTAAATATGAAAAGCGCCGAGTTTCTCCTATACTGGACTCGTTAAAATTTCACAGTAAAGGACCTGTTCTATTACAAACAGGAACGGACCACTCCTTCTTAGGTTCGCATCAAAAACTAAGTTGGACTCATCCGAAGGATGAGCTTACAAACAAGCATATGTTATCCTCCTCAAGCTTGTAAAAAATAAAGAGGTACTTGCCAGAAATGGTGGGGGAAAAATGAGAAGAATGAGCTTATTTGATATCCTTTTGTCTCAGAAATAAAACCTTACTACCACTCTTGAACACGACACTTATTCATTCACCTGGGTTGGGAAATCCTTTACCTCACAGTTGACCAAGATCATTTGGTGTCTTTAGCCGGGTTATGGGAGTCGACTTTGAGTCATTTATCACCAAACCATCTCTCGTGTTGTTATGTGTTCAAGAGGTCTGTAAACAAAACATTCAACCACAAAATACCTATCATTCATTATGTCATCATTGAGTCAGTCCTTGCAGCAACAATTCTTCAACTTGAACTATGGTTTCGTGTTGTGGGCTTGCCTGCAACGAGTCGCTTTCTATCGACATCAGCACATTATCTAGAGAGTTGACTTAGAAATCGTCAGTACCTTGGAGTCTGCATCCATCAATGGCAGGTTTCTCGCCTTCGATGTCAGTTTTCATCATTGACTTGCGATCGAAGGATTCCATGAAATGTTCGACACCGACTCATTCATTCACATCTCATGGATTGTGCTGGGTACTTTGAGAACCATTGACATTACTGGTGGTCTCTCTCACGCTTGTTAACAGTTTACATAATTGACTGGTAATCAAGTGGTTTCTACCATGTTCGACATCGACTCATTTATTCACATGGCTAGAATCGTACCAATTCGGGAAGTAGAGATGAAGACCCTGGATCTAGTTTCCACCATCCAGGCTGCGAGGAGTTTTGTATTCATTATGTTGTAGACCAATCATAAACAGATGGCTGCGCCCATACTGTGTCTACACGAGTCTATGATTATGATGTATTATGAAATCATTCCTGTATCAGAGTAGTTAGTCCAATAGTTAAAGTTTTGATCTGGGTATGGGAATGCCTACCTCAGCGATGATATGATCTTATACATGTATTTTGTGTTGAAAATTGCAGGTTCTGACTGGGCTCTCCACAAGATGATCCTCGAAATGATAAAGTACTTCACCCTTCCTATATGATATAACACCCTTATCTATTACATGCTTCGTACTTTAGGGGGCAATCTGTTACACTGAAATTTGTCACCATGACTATCTGCAGTTAATATGGCTCCATCAATAGTCATATTATCCTCCTTGTCAAGCCTCATACCTCAGCTCTTCATGTCAAACTTCAAAAAGAGAGAAAGTCACTTAAAAACATGTTTATCTCTGGGTACGCAGGTTCTCTCTACCTTGCCTACGTGTACGCACTCCAAACACACTGTACCTGCATAATTGTATGCTCTATAAGCCAAAGGATGGGTGCGTACCCTTGTAAAGGTCAAAAGGCGTGAGTTTCATCTTTAAAAAGTTACTTGTGGTCACTTCTAGAGCCTTCTAGAAGAGTGTTTGACGTGTATTGAGCACTCCAGATGGTTCATGCATCCCTATGATAGAGGAACTTATCCCATCAAGAGAGGAGCTACCCCATCCAAAAGAGGGAGTATCCCATTGATGTTGGCACTGAATAACTTCCTCTAGAACACTATAAATACAGGCATTGGGCCAAGGGAGGGGAGGTTGAAAGCTGAACATTCCAAAGGGTAGATGCTATTGGAATTAGGACTTCCATTGTAAGCTTGTGAGGAGAGATTACCATCTTTTCTCGTTTCATTTGGAAGTGGGTGAGCTTGTCAAAGTAGAGGAAAACTCTTGCTGGACCCTGGGAGGAACTTGCACAACACCAAGGCTCAGGTTGTAATGGTTCCTTTTTTGTTTCTTAATACAAATAAGTCCATTCTTCTCAATGATTTGTTGTTAATGAATTATTTCATGTACTCCTTGGTCTATGTGATGAATATGCTTTGTTTTATGAAATATTCAAGTGTTATGTAATCGTTTTCCTTGTTAGTGTATGCAAGTCTTAAAGTGAAGGAGGAGCTCATCCGGATCAGCAAGGCTGGACTGCTACAACAAGCGTTGGACCTAAGGTAAGATCGGAAAACACTTGGTTTCTCATAGAATAATGTATGTTTAGAGAAGGATTGCTCTTGTTTGGTTTGTTTGTCACTAGAGAGTTTTAGACTCCTAGGGAGGTTAGGTTTGTCCGCAAAAATAACTCTTTCCGCATGACAGACTTGTTTGAGGTCTCTGCCATGGTATTCTTTTTCTTTTTATCTCTTTTTTTCTTTTTGAGAGAGAGAGAAGTTGCCTCAAAAGATGTTTTCAGCCTTCTTGCCTACTTTAGGCGCCTCAAAGGAAGTTTTCATCGAGGGATCTTTTTTTCTTTATCTTTTTTTTTTAAACTCTTGGGCTACCTCAAGGAGGTTTTGAACCCAAGAGTTGGCCTCAGATGCCCCATAGAGGTTTTCACCTAGGCCTCTTATTGTTTTTTACCTTTTTTCTTTTTTTTTATTTCACACAAATAAGAACACTCTTCAAGAATTGTGTGACTTGGAAGCTAAGACACTTCCAATGACATTTAGCTCCTTACAAATGGTGTTGATTAACTCCACGTTGGAGAGAGGTCTTTTATAAGCTGACACATGAAAAATCACCTAAAGGCAATTTCTCTGGTTTGCACAATGGGCTTACGTAAACCTATGGGTTATGGGCCACCTATACAAATTGGAAGCATTTATATTCGTGGATTTTATCTAAAACCCAAAAATTCACCAAACAACATTTCTACACAAAATCCACCAACGAACATCAGTCACACCTAAATGCACACAAGACCGGACCTCAAATCGCGATTGAACACCAATCGGGAATTGAACAATAATCGCAATTGAACAGCATTCGCAATTGAACAACAATCATAATTGAACAACGATCAAAATTTAACAACAATCAAAATTAATGCAAGATCTCTTTATGGCTGATATCTGTTGGATAAGATGCAATCACCAAATCTACAACCTACGGGCCTTCAACTAGCACATGGGTTGATACAAGCCTAATCCCATAGTTGACTGTGACGTAAGCGTTGACTAGTGTGATTGCAGCTATGATTTAATGTGGGCCTTCAACCACAATTAGGGCATCCCGTACTCTCCTACCCCCACTGCAGTTGCTGAACAGACTTCCTTTTGGTTTCAAATAGAGAATTACTATCTTGATTTCATTCCTGAAATGGTTGAATTCACGTGTTAACACAAATCTTCCTTCGTAGTTCCACTAAGTTGTCTCTGAAAAAGAAATGCATGGACTCCATTCTAGTTCGAATTTCCCCAATTATGTATTGTGTGAAGCAAAGTTCTCCTAGATCAATCAAATCCAAATCTTTGATCCTCCCGATCCAAAGATCACTATAACAAATGGATTTAATGACTTAATATACACGTAAATACTTTAACTTCGATCAGATCATCATGATGATCATGGTTTCTCTCTCTCATTCCACTAGATTCTTGTGCAGAACTCTCGGCTAATGATTCACACTAAACTTCACACAGATGCAGATTCATCTACCAACCTTACCCAATCACAGAGTTGACATATCATACATACATGACACTTTATTTGATTGTCGAACTCCTAACTTGATTTCACCTTCTTACTCTTCATAAAACAAAGTTATCCTTCATGGATGTGACTCGATCTCCATGGATAGATAAGATACCTCCTTCAATGCTGTAAAGAAATTACCCATACGCACTCCAAATTCTTGAAACACTTTACACTGCTTCAATTACTAAGAGATCTCATTATAGCTGGTCAAATTTCATGACCTCTACAAATACCTTATGCGTTGATAGCTTCAGCTCGGCATCACAGACTTCTTCAATGCATATTTTCAGATCTAAAGATTCGACTTATTACAATGGTCTTTTAAAATGATAGAATTGCTTCAAAGCAGAACATTAAAGGAGCTAATCTCTTATCCAAGACTTCAACAGGAATTTAATCAATAAAAAATCATCCAAGATAACATAATGAAAACTTTCTTTCATTAATCAAACTATATACACAAAATTCTTGGCCCGATTTTTACATTTGAAATGGCCCTCCCACATTTCCTCACAGCCATCTCTGTCTTTTCCTCTAACGCTACTTCTCCCTATCCTCTCTATCCTCATATGCAGGCTTACATTTATAAAATTAATTACATAGTTATGGATTATTCTAAATCCATTATTTCCTCCATAGGTCACTAAACTAAATCCCTAAAATATCTTATCCCTCTTTTGACTCAACTAATTTCTACTCAAGGAGCTCATAATCCCTAACATATCTATACAACCCAACTCCTCTCATATTATCAATTATAAGAGAATTTTTACAATAAACTATACACTCAAATTTTTCTCTTAAATTGTAAATAATTTATAAAATAATTAAGAAAAACATTACCCACTAAATCAACCAAATAAACAATGACATTTGAGCAGGATGCTCCTGCATCATAAGCTTTCAATATGTATCAATTGACAAGCAAGGGAATACCTTGCTCATCAATGGTCTTGATTTGAACAGCCCCATTGTCATGACACTTATCTATCAGGTATGGGCCTAACCACCTGATCATCAATTTGCCTTTTAAGTCCTTGAACCTAGAGTCATATAGAAGAGCCCAATCCCCTTCTTGAAAAACATTGTCCTTGATGTTCTTGTCATGCCAAACATTCCTCTGTACTTGGATAACTTCAATGTAGGAGCACCTGCATCCTGAACTCATCCAAACCATTCAACTGGAGCAACATCTCTTGTTGTGCCTTTGTAACATCCAAATATCACTATGCTGCCATTTTGAAGGTCCAAATATCACTATGCTCCCATGCTTTCCATAGACCTAGTCATAAGGGGTGAAACTAGTGGTTGTCTTCTAGGTTATATTACAGGCCCAAGTGGCGTCCACTAGTCTATCAACCCAATATTTTTGGATGCTACTCACAACCTTGGTGAGGATGCCTTCCAATGCTCTATTAGTGACCTCTACTTGTCCATTGGCCTGAGGATGATAGGAAGTTGACTTCCTGTGTTTTATCGTATGATTCCCTAACAAATTCTCAATCAGACGTGATGTGAATTGAGCTCACTGATCAGTGACTAGTTGTTTAGGGTAACAAAACGTGTAGAATACATTCTCCCTTAAGAACTCAATCACTTTCTACTCTATTTCTACTTTGACAATCGTGGTCTCATACAATTTTGTCAAATAATAAGTGCATACAATTATGTACTTTTTCTACCCTAATGGTGGATCAATGGGCCCAATGAAATCCATGCACCACTTGTCAAATGGCTCTAGAGTCACTTGAGAATGCAAGGGAATTTCGTCCTTGGAAGTAGGAATCCCCATTCTCTGACTCTGATCACATCGACTGCTACATCTTCTTGCATCTGGGTGGAGAGTGGTCCAATAGTAACTAGCTTGGAGTACCTTGAAAGCTATCCTTTTGGCTGCAAAGTGACCTCTACAAGGCCCATCATGACAGGCTAGAAGCATGTTAAAGAATTTGTCATACCTTAAACACCTCCTCAAAATTTGGTCTAGGCCCAGCTTGAAGAGATTACCCCCAATGCAAGTGAATGGGGTAATCTTCCTTACAATTCTGCTCTTCTCCCTGAATGATAGATTTGGAGGGAACTTTGCAGAAACTAGGTAGTTGGCTATGTCAACAAACCATGGAGATATGAATTAAATAGCAAATAAATACCCATCTAACAACTGATCATGAACCATTCCTTCCTCGCAGGCAAAGCAAGTCTAGAAAAAAAAATCTGCAACTACATTTTCTCTACCTCGCTTTATCAATGATAGTTAAATCAAATTGTTGTCATAAAAGCAACCATCTAATAATTTCAGCATTCACATCAGGTTTGTTCATTAATTATTTGGTAACAACATGGTCAATATGCACAAAGGTTTGATAACTAATGATGTAGTTTCTGAATTTGTTCAGGGAGTGGACAAACATCTAAGAGCTCCTTTTTACTCACAATGTAGTTCAATTCAACCTTGGACATGTTTTTTCTAACGAAGTATATTGCATAAGGAAACTTGCCATATAAATGGCCTAGAGATGCTCCTTTTTTTTTTAGATGTATCAACATGGAGGTGGAAAGGAAGAGACCAATTTGGGCCTCTAAGTGTCGACGCAGTAGTCAACTTGTCCTTCAAGATTTCTAGGGCCTCTTGGCAACTTCCTGACTAGCAAATTTCAAAGTCCTTGGCCAGGAGTCAAAACAATGGTTAGGCTACTCTGAAGTCCTTGATAAATATCCTATAGTATCTTGCTAAGCGCAAAAAACTTTTGACATCCCTTTGCTTTTGAGGTGTAGGGATCCTTTTTATGATAGAAATTTTATTTGGGTCCACTTGTAGTCCTTCCTGGGATATTGAGTGACCCAAAACAATCCCTACATTCATCAAGAATTAACACTTCTCAGGACTAGATGATAGGTGCATTTAATGCACCGATTGAATATCTTCCCCAAGATAGAGCGAACCTCTAGGAAATCACACCCATAGGGAGTGAAATCATCCATATATATTTCTACAGAGTCATGTATTAGCTCAGCAAAGATGCTAAAAACTTACCTTTGAAAAGTGGTAGGGGCATTACATAATCCAAAAGGAAGGACCCTATAAGCAAAGGTACCCCAAGGACAAGTGAAGGTGGTTTCATCTTGGTCCTCTAGGATGATCTGGATTTGATTATAACCATTGAGTCCATCTAGGAAAGAGAAAAACTTGTTCCCTACAAGACCATCCAAGACTTGATCAATGAAAGGTAGAAGAAAATGGTCTTTCTTAGTGGCTTTGTTTAGCTTTCTGTAATCCAAACAAATCCTCCACTTTTCATTCTTCTTTGGGACCCAAACTAGAGGGTACACCTACTCACTATCTGAGATGGGGTAAATGAACCCTGCATCTAAAAACTTCTGCAATTCTTCTCTGACTATGTCTTTAAGTGTTAGGTTCATTCTTCTATGAGGTTAGCACACTGGTCTGCATCCTTCATTAATGTAGATGTGGTGAGTACACACTGGAGATGCACTCCCTTCATTTCTGTATAGCCCCAGGAAAAGGCATCCTAGTGCTCTCTCAGCATGTTGCACAACTTCTCTTCTTGATGGGATGAGAGAGAGAGGGTTTGATTTTCAATGTTTTAGATGGAACAAATTCTAACATTTTGATATGAGTAGTACTTGAGTTAGCTAGGCACAAATCAGTCTAAGGGTTATCTTCGGATTTCTTTACCGGCTCATTAAGAGGAATGGTGCTGGGGGCTGGGTTCTAGAGGATTTAATCAATGATATCATCTTCATCAATTGTCCCCCCTCTTATAATAACATCTAGGGTACAAATTGGGTAGGATGTGGTAGGATATACTTCATATTCCTCCTCCTTTTCTAACCATAAGGGTAAGTCATGCTCTAGGGATGGTTAAGAAGAAGGGTACAAGGCCAACTGTTTGGACAAATTCCCTTCTTAATGGTCATGTTCCCAACTCTGCAACTTATGTAAGCATTAGCAGTGGCTATCCATGGCCTTCCAAGGATGAGAGGATAACCATTGAATTTGTTCTTGGTCTGGAGAACTAAGAAGTTAGTAGGGTACTACCAGGAATCAATAGATACCATCACATCCTTAACAACTCCCTCAAGAGCTACTATGGATCTATATGCAAGTTGAAATATTGTTGTGGTATTTCTTAGGGACCCTTTGAGATTCAGTTTGAGCATGGTCTCCATAGTCATCACATTGATGGAAACCTCGAGATCAATCAAGGTGTGGGGGACAATGATGCCAAAAATGTTCACATCCATGATAGGACTTCCAGGGTCTAGATACTTTGGGCAAATCACTCTCCCCAATGTTAATTCATACAACTTTCCAATCACATTAATGGTAGGGATGTCTTTCTTTCTCCTCCTAGGATATTTGAAGCATTTCTCCTTGATCAACTTCTTGTAGATGAAGACATCCTTGATGGCTTGGAGGAGTGGGATTTTAACACACAATTTTTTCAATTCTCATAGAAGTTCAGTCTCTTATGGGGTGTTTTGACTTGGATGGATCAATATTTCAAGAAACGGAGGTGGATTGGCTTTAGGAACACTCTCTCTCCTTTCCTCTTCAATCTCCTTAGGTGGAGATGGAGGTTGGTTATCTAGAAGCGCTCTTCCAGACTTGAGGTTGATTTCTTGAATTTCCACAACATAGGAGGGTAGGAAGTCTCTCCACTATACAATTGTTCTGCCTACTTGTTGTTTGGGTTTGTATTTGGTTGGGAATGCATATGAGTTGTTTATGTGGAGTAAGACGAAGGAGCTATGGTTGAGATTGAGGTGAAGGCAGTAAGACTAGAGGTTCGTTGAATGGAGGCCTCCAACCTTGTGATGGGGTATTCCATTGAGGATGTGAGGGAGCATATGGCTAAGACCACTGATTGGAAGGTTGGGAAGAGTATTGAGGTGCATAAGGCCAAGGAGAAGGTGTGAACCATGAAGGATGAGAAGGAGAACACCAAGGGGGAAGGGATGCATTCTGATTGATTGTAGTTGGAGTAAGATGCCCCTTGCATACCCTGATGGTATGGTCAAGGTCCTTGAGGCTCTCTCTACTTCCTCCTGCTTCCTCTTGATTTGCATGTTGTCCATTTGCAAAGAAAGGGTTTTCAACATTTCACTTTTACAATATTCCAACATGTTTCCAATTTCACTGTTGATAGATGTGTTGGAGGAAGAGGAACTGACCAAATCTTGAATAGCCTACCCTTCTTTTTAGTAGCCTTATAATGGTTTTTGAAAACTGTCTTGATATCATCATAAGATAACTGATAAACGTCCCCTCTAAACAACATGTTTAGAGTTTCCAGAATGTCCTCCCTAATTCCTCTAAGAAGGACTAACTTAAGTGATTTAGGATCAAGGGTGCATTTGGCCCTTTTATAACTGAGTTGGAACTTTTCCTCATAATCTTCCTAGGATTTATCATATCCCAAGGTCATTCTAAATATTTCCTCTTCGGTGTCTTTGGACCTATAATCGTCCCTATAATTTTTGTTGAATGCTTGCTGAATTTGAACCCAAGTAGTGATGCTATCCATAGGTAAAGCCATGAACCAGTGCACTATTGCATCCTTAAGGGTGGATGGGAACAACTTGAACTTATATTCATCAGAGGTATAATCATAAGTTCAACAGATGATAAAAAACTCAAAAAAAAAGGTATCAAGGTGCTCTGAGGTTAAGCCATGGAAGTGATGAAGGGAAGAGGGGTTTTTTTTTCATCCTAGCATCTCCATTAGTCTCTCTAATGGGAAAAGCACCCTCATTTTTGTTTTTAGTCCCATTTTAGTTTTTATCCATGGTGTAAGTGCGTGAAATAGCTTCTTCTTCTTCTTCCTAAATAGGCTCTTCAAAGATCTCTGATTGTTCACTTAATGGGTCCTCTAGTTCCCCTGTAGTAAGAGAGGGAAGATGACAGTCACTAAAGAAGAGTGAAGGTTGATTGTTTGATGTTGTGGGGGTATTTGGAAAGAATTTCCCTAAATTGTCTCTACTCATATGAGGTATGATTTTTTTTTATGTGTTTTAAGAATTAATTGAAAAACAAAAAATAAAGAAGAATAACATCTACCTACTGAAAGCAAATTAGAAATTACATCTACCTAGACACCTCCCCGACAATAGTGCCAAAAAGTGACAAGCCTGAGTATTGTAGCAATGATGTTGTAACTCCTAGGGCTACCAACTTTACTTTATCAACCCAAGGTTTTGTACAAAATTAGTGGTGACAGTGCTATATATACAACAGATGCATCATTCTACTCATATCACTTCTCAACTAGGTCACTTGACCATTAGGGTTCCAGACCAGTCCTCTATTGATTAAAAGGACTCTGACTACAGGTAGTGAATTTAAAGCTAGTTCTAACGTAGGAAAGTAAATGCTTGTCTATTCAGGGAATGAAAGCTGCCAAATGGTAAATGCTATGTAATGCCATAGATCATCTAGCTATGGGATGACACAAATCACTTTGTAGAAAGGAAATTATACTAAGCTTGCAACTGATCATCTAACTATTAGAACTGATTGGAAATGGATAGTTACTCTATCATCTCAGAATTGACACATGCATGCATTAACTATCTAATTCACATCTGCAAAGAGGAATAATCTTTAAATGCTAACTTCATCAATATAAATGCCAATGTTATTTGTTCGTACACGAGGGAAAGGAATGGGAAGACTCATATAGGTGGCACTCATGGGCATGGAATCTAAGATGAGGGGTTAACCTACTCCTATACTAGGCTATCCTATCATTTCTGGTCAAAACAAGGTCAAAACAGGCTGCTACAGGAGATCCTATAGCTGCTACAAGATGTCTCGAACTTCTACAAGAAGTTAGTTGAAGGAATTTGGAGGAAACGAATAGTGAGATGAGGTGTTGGATGGGTGTATAAGAACTATAGAAGGTGTAGGGAAGGTGCACATTTCCCAAGGCTAAGCCCAACACTCCAAGGAGGTTGGATTCGCCTAGGGTGGATGCCCATGGTGGTTGGAAAAAAGAGGTTTGGACTATGGGATGGTATGCCACAATAGAAGGTGGAGAAGACTTAGGTGAAGTTGGTTGGATGAGTCCCTTCCTACAGATAAAAAATTGCTCCAACAAAACTTGTTTCTCTTGTCATTTATTCATCACTACATGTCCACATGGAAAATATGAATTAAATTTTAAGAAATCTAATCTATCTACTGTTAAGGACTAGATCTATGATATGGACTACTTTTTAAGCTATAGCAAACTTAAGAAAACAAGATAACAATTGTAGATGCTTCCAAGAAATCATAAACAATGATCTAGCTAAGAATGAAACCTAACCTATGCAATGATCAATAGAAAACTCTGTTTTTTGGGGTTGAGGGAGGTGATGTAGGGGCCACTGTAACTAGAGTTTTTTGTATAATTTCTCCACTAAACTACAACCTTGATATTCCTCTTCAAACTGATGGAAACAAAGTTGAACAACAATTTAATTACTTATTAAGATATCAGAAAAAAACATAAATAAAATTCAACAAGTAACTATCATTCTAAGCTAAGAATACAACTATAAAAAGAGGAACTTTTGCTGATAGGGTTGGGCCCTAACCCAAGAGCTTCAACCCTCTAAGCAAACTTAATGTTGGATCAAAACAAAATTTCTCATTATCATAAAAATGTCAAGTACATCATAACAATAACATTAAAAAATGTTTTAGCTCAAAATGGCCTCTTGGATAGAACAAAAAATAAAACCTTATTGAGTCCCTTGATTCTCTTATTATACAAAACTGGAGCAACCAACAGCTCCCTAGAAAATAGGGACACTTGGACCCCTAATTTGAGAATAACTTTTCCTTGACTCTCACTGGCTTGGATGCTATTGAACTTAGTTTTCTTGGCTGAAAGTGACACCGAGATGATGAGATATGTTGGAGGAATCTTCGAATGATTTGAGGAGTTAGGGAGGGAGAACAACTCCTAAAATATCTCTATTTCTCACTTACTCTGAATTCTTGCACTTAAGTCAACCCTAAATTGCTCCAATTTCTGCATTTAACATACATTAGGCCACATGACATAGTAACTCACCATTACTCTTCTCACTGAGAAAAATATAACAAAATATGTAAATAAATGTGGGAAAAGTCAATTTAATAAGCTGGAGAGTGGCATTTTGACCCATATTGTTTACCTATTGACGCGCCTCAATAGTCACCGTGACAATTCTTCTTGTAAAATTCTCGGAAAGTGTCATAACGAAGCTGAAATTAAACATGATATCAGACACAACACATGTCACAGATTGTATTAGGCGTAATAAAAAATGATTTTAGTTTCTGAAACATCCTTATGGATATCTTCACCTGGTGATTTCTTTCCTGAAATTCCTTGAACAATGCAAATTTGTCATTTCTAAAATGTGCTTAGTGTGTTCCACATACTCACTTTTAGCTATGTGATGTTGTACAACATGCTTTCTATCTAGAATAACACAGGAATGACTCTCCAATAACTCTACCACAAGTGCTTTGGAACTTTTTGTGAGCCTCTCTTGGTAGGGTTTGCTAGTGATAAGAACCCAACAAGCAGATTCATCATTTTCATTTACTCTAACCTTGAATTTGGTATGATTGTGCAATGTTTTTCTCGAGACATGGAGCAACTTTGACATTGTTTCCGCTCATGTGGCTGCTCAATTTCCATTCTTGCATAGTGGAATACAAACTATACTTGTAAGTCAAGTGAATCATCATGATAAGACAAGTGAATAGTAGATCTAGATACACATGTTTATATAAGAAATCACCATAGGTTGAAGGTCTTGAAATGATTTTATAATAGGTAGCTAGGTAGTAGAATTTCAAATGGAACAAGGGTTCTAAGTTGAAACATGACAACAAAATGGTTTTGAGGTCAGGGAAAGACAGTTTAGATAAGAGAGCACCAAGAAAATTATCAGTCCCTGCATCAACAAAAAGGGTGATTTATAATATGATGAAATGTAAAAGTGTTCCTTTCTTAGTAAATAAAAATCAATTTGGAGTCGATGGAGCTGAGCTCATGCAATAGAGGAACATATTATGTTTCTAACCATGGCAGTTTCAAATCTCTGGAGATATGCTCTATTTGGTGAAATTGTGGAAAAAATCATAGAAGCGAGTTCTAATGGGTAGTTCCATAACAATTTCGTTGAAAAACAAATCAAATTTGAAATGCTAGGGTTAATCACAAACCCTAGGGAAAAATTAAATGAAAAACAAGATGAGACTGGGCAGCTAGATATCGGAACTTGATACAGACCAAGGGTTCTAATTTGAAAATTGAAAAGAAAAGGTTTTTGAGCTTAGGCAAATATGGGTTGAGGATGAGTGCACCAGTAAAAGTATTGGTCCCTATCTCAATGAAAAGGGTGACTCAGTATATGATGACAGGTAAAAGCATTCAACATGTATGAAAGGTAAACACATTTTGATGATGTTGTGAATTGTATGTAGGAGGCACCTAAAGATGATAAAATCCCTCTGAAATATGTAACTAATGACAAGTGTTCTATTCCAGGAAAGAAATAAGTTGGCAAGAAAGGCAAGAAATCAACAACACTTGATAATGTTGGATTTGTAAGCATAGTTGAAAACATACATTTTATTTCGGAAAACCAAATGAATCACATACATAAGGCAAAGCAAAAAATAAATGGATAGTTTTCCCTTTAATTCTAATGTTTGAAACAATCAACAAAATATATTTATCTTAGGTTTTGCATATGAAAAAAATTCCTAAGAAGACCTAAAATCCTTCCTCTCAAGTAGTAATTGTGCCTTATGAAGATTTTAGAATAGAGTATTGTGGCCACATCATAAATGTCACTACCGACACTTCAGCCAACCAAAACAAAAACAATGTATGGAGAGGGTTATAGTGTTGAAATGTACTAGGGCTACGTCTTGAAAGAGATTTCAACATTTCTAGTAGCATGACCAACGTCACATCAGGTGTAAGTGGTCCATACCTCAACCTATATGGAAGGATTTCCTAATATTTTTCCACTAAGTTACTTGCCTCCAGTGGGAATGGATGAATCTTAGCTTTTGGTTGTTATTTTTGGACCCAAAAACCTTACCATATGTTGGGATACAACATGAAGGTTCAGGATAATTTTATACCTAGACCTTACCCCCTTCACGAGTTTCTTTCCATGTACCAGATTTGTCACTAGATGATGTTGGATTTTAAGCTCGTTGAAAGACAACAATCTATGTTGCAATATGAAAAAAATCATGACAGCTTTTTGTTGCTTATTGCCATAGTCCTAACCTAAAATATAAATTATCTTTTGGCCCTTGTGGGGAATTTAGTGTGTTTAGGTTGACGCTATTTTTAGAAAGGCTTTGCTTCATTCTGGGTGTGCAGAAAAATAATATAAGCTTAAATAAATTAGGTACAAATATTTCGGAAATAAGATACCATTTATACAAAGTTTAAGTGAGATTAATGTGTTGGGTAATGTGTATGCAAGTGAAATTGTGAGCATATAAAGTGTGAACTGATGTGAATATGCAGTGATCCTATGCAATTCCCTGAATTAAACTAGGTGATTTTTTTTCCTTTCAAGAAAAGAAATGATGCGTGGATTATGGGCCACTTACTTCTTTCCTAATTATACTATGTGAGCATATGTTTGTGTGCAAAATTTTAAAGTACAATATAATCAATTATTGTGCTGGTTAGTAAGCAAAATTGGTTAGTAGTGATGGCGTGTGCAAGATGAATCTAGTGCAAATACAAAGTGTTTGAATTGTAGGTATGTGGAAATGTGGTTCATAATCCTTTAATACAATTATCTTAATTACAATATGTGATGTTTGTTCCTTGCAAGAAAATAAATAATGTGTGGATGATGGACCACTTACTTCTTTCCTAATTATACTACATGAGAATATGTTTGCGTGCAAAATTTCAAAGTTATGTTAAATCATGAAGCTATGTTGGCAAAAAAACCTTAATTAATTATATATAAATTTTAATGATATAATATAATATAGGTGTTTAAAAAATTGTCATTTTAAATATGTATTATATAGTTATAATGTGTGGTTAAAACATATTTGTATAAATCAATAAGGTTATGTTAAATGATGAAGTTATGTTAGCAAAAAAACATTTATTAATTAATATATGAATTTTAATGATATTTATAATTAAGTGTTAAAAAATTTCATTTAAATATTTTATTATATAGTTATAATGTGTGGTAAATATTTTTCTATAAACTGTTAATAAAATGCAATATTGTCATTTTTTTTAAATAATCTATTTAAATTTTATTTTTATAATTTTTCTAATATCATGATTTAATTTGTTAATTAAATTTTAATCTTCTTTATATAAAATATCGTATTTAATCAAGTTATTTCAAAATAATATATATTACAAAAAAATGGAATTATGTTATTCATTTAATAATGTAAAAAAACAAAAAGAAATTCTAAAATATATAATATATATATATATAATATATACCTCCATTTCCCCATTTACTAAGTGAAGCATTTGGCATTTTTAGAAATTTGTTTTCTTAGCAACAAATTTTAGTTTCTTGAAGAGACTATATAAATCATAAAATAAAAGTGATCTCTACAACAAAGTTGTCATCCTTCTTCTCTTTGCTGACGATATTGTTCTTTTCGCAAGGTGCCCATCTGATCTTGATAAGCAACTCAGGCTTCTTAATGATTTCTACTCTACCATGGGTATGACTATTAACACTAACAAAACAAAAGTTATGATTATCAAATCCAAGAAGGACACTTACACTAATTTTATGTATGACAATAATAACTTGGAGGAAGTGGTATCTTACAAGTACCTATGGAAATGATATCATCACAAGCTCAACTAGAACCATAGCAATTGAGAAAAGGATTAATGGGGGGTGGAAACTTATTTTGGTCTTGAAAATAATTGTAAAACAACAAACCTCGTAATGTGGGATAAAAATAAGTTCCTCTTTGAAACTTTAGTCACTCATATTATCTTATATGGCTATGAGGGTTGGGGTTGCCGCATCTCTAGAAAATCATGGAGAAAGATCAAGTAAATCTAGAAGAATTTTATAAATTATAGCCTGAAAATTAAAAGTAATACACCCTATCCTATTCTCCTTATAGAAGAAGGTATTTCCCCTATTGAGAGCCTAACTATCATTAGGTTTCTGTTGTACAAGCACAAACTCAATAACATAGACAATCATAGACTTCCTAAGCTAGCCTTAAATTCCAGCCAAAACCACCTAATGCTCAAGCGAGGGTGGCAAAAAGACATAAGGGCTTGGTTAAACATTAATAACATTAAAGATATTGTTACTTCTAAGTTAAAAGAAAAAATGTCGTGTGAGAAAGATTTAGCAGCTAAAAGAAAATTAAGTTATTATAAGAAGGTCATCAACCCCACCCTAGAAGATCAAAAGTATCTCTCTATTTTAACTAGCTCAAAGAAGAAAATTAATATGGCAAATATTAGAACGAATTCTCATGAGCTCCATAGTGAAATAGGTAATTAGGTAGTTCCTAAAACACCATTGATGGAAAGGATCTGCCATATTTGTGAGAATAGGAACATCAAGGATGAAAACCACTTCCTCTTAGAGTGCCCCGTGTACAACCACATTAGATCTCATTTTCACAATCTTTGTTACAATACTGACCTTCCTAGCCTTTTACAACGTCAAAATTATAGTGAGCTCGGGAGGCTTCTCTCCAAGATTTTTGAGCATAGGAATAAAATCTTAAATCAAAATAAATAATTTGTTTCTTTAGGTCCAATAGACTAATGTTTGGTCTCAGCGGACGTTAACCATCATCATCATCATCATCATATATTTTTGTTCATACATCTGATTCACCAAAGATTTGAATGAAAATCCAATGCCAACTAAAAGAGATTGTGGGAACAAAAGGAAAGAGAAAATTGATTTGAAAAGAACAAGTGTTAAGAATAAAATTAGAGAATTTGGAAAGTAAATTGTCAATATATACTTATTTCCCAAGTAATATAGACCCACAAGCAATAATCTCTCTTCACCCTCCCCCCAACACATGTTTAAGAAATGAAAAAACTTAAAACCATTTAGGCATAGGATTGAAGGTTGTGTGATAAAGGTGATCTATTGTTAGACATAACTCCTAAATTTTACTAGTGCATCTATGTTTAAAGCTTTGTTTGGTTTCACAATAAATCACATTTACCAAGTGAAGCATTTCAAGACCTTTTCAAAATTCCTTCTTCTTAGCATCAATTTTCCATTTATTCAAAAGACTACATAAATACAAAACTAAAAGTGATCCCTATTGTAATAAGGATGATATTTTATTTTTGTTCATATATCTCATTTACCAAACATTTCAATTATTTAATTCCAATGTCAAGTAAAAGGGATTATGAGAAGAGAATGTATTATATCTAAGTGACTAAAAAATAATAGGTGTTAGGAATAAAATTAGAATATTTTGAGAGTTTACTAAATAAGCCAAAGAGTGTGGCTCAAAAATGAGAAGAGGGTGAAGATCTAGTAAACTTGATGAGAAATATATTGTATAGTAATTTTCAAGGTTGTTGAACTAAAGACTCATATAATTTAAGTTTAAATTCTTATATATGAAGTCTAAATACATATTTTAGAGGGAATTATTAATTAGAATTTAATGATATGGCAAATATTTTCAATTTGAGAGAATGGGAGATTCTTGAGAAATCAATCTAGTGATTACCAAATTGAAGAGCCAAGTTTATTTCATGAGAGAGAAAAAAATATTTATCTACCAAATTTATACAAATTTAATCAACTATAAGATAATTTGTGACTAAAAAACCATACAAGATATAAATACACACTCCATGTTACAATAAGGAACCTATTCAACTAGTTTTTAAGTATGTTAATATTTGAAAGCCTACCTAACAAAATCAAATTAGTTAGAAACGTTTTTCTTCATTAGAATCACCGTATCATTTGGCATTTAAAACATGTAACTAAAATTACCATAAAATAATGGTAAGAAGAACTTTTTTAAAGGAATAACTTATCATAACTACTGAGAATTTCAAAATTCCAAATAAAAAGTGGAAGCAATGTGGGATGAGAAGTATGAGAAGGCCAATTAAATTGTTGATACGGAAACAAAAAGAAATGAAGAGATAGAGGTTTTAGTCGATCTACAGAACATGCAGGGTGCTTCAAGGTCTTATAAACAATGAATGTACATTGTTATAATCATTATTATAAGTTCAAGTTAAAGGTAAGGATCATCATTTAAGATTCAAGGAACCATTAAATGTTATATATGATGATGAATTTTATGAAAAATTAATGTTGTTATATATGTTTAACAAAGAAGGTCTTCTCAACATGCACATGGGAAGTAGGAATATTCTTGGTCCTTCTAGATCTTGACATATTTTCTCTCTTTTAACTCCTACAAGAATATCAAACATTAATCAAACTAATGTTTATAGGATTAGGAGCACATATGTGAGAACCATTTTTAAATTAATTTCCATGAATTGTAATTCATGTAAATAATATATGGAAATTATGTTACAATGGTTTTATTTGGTTAAATCTCATCCTAAATTTTTGTGGGTTATCATAAACCATTATAATTAGAAGGTGGTTCATAATTTGTATGAATTCAAGTGGCATGGTTTCAAGTAATTTCCAATAATTTGCATGGTTTCAAGTGGTTTTCAATAATTTGCATGGTTTTAAGGGGTTTTCTTTAGTTATTGTTACATATCAATTTTTAGCTACATAGTATTACATTCAATGCTTATTTTATCTTAGTTTTATTGTTTCGTTCTCCATTTGTTTATGGTTTTCAATCATATTTCCAAATGCATACAATATGGGCCAAGTATTATGAGAAGTGAGATAATTTGAATTACCTGTATGATCAAAATTTATGAAGGAATGAAATGAAATACAAATATAAACAGAAACACATAGATAGAAGTGAAACAAAACTTTAATTCATAAATAACAATGTATTGAATTTTTTTTTACATGTAGAAATAAAAATAAACTAGCTCAGGTGATGGTAGCTTATATCTAAGAAGAGATGTGATGATTACATATCTTTTGAACTGTATTAGAATGAGGTTCGAAGGCCTTTTGATCATTAAGAAACAATGGGAAACACTAAACATAAAAATACCTAACCCTCAGAGATAAAACACCAAAACATTTTGGGCCCTATTGGTGTTAGTTGGAACATCCACTTCCTAGGGTCGTAAATTTGGCACGAGATCTCCATTTGGCTACCATAATACCTCGTTTCGAATATCTCCAAGTGATGTTGAATAAATATATGTATAGTCGACTTGCATTTTATGTTATCTTTGTTTTCCCAAAAAAATCTATTTAGGCCCTCAAAATGGCTATCGAAGTGTACCACTCAAAAAATTGTCAAGAATAGTAAATTGTGTTACAATTAGGGAAACTGAAAGAAGCAATGGTGGGGTTCCAAGTGGAATAGGTGTGTGGCGACCAATATCCATTTGGATCACTGTATTTGCATGAATTTCTTGTATTACATGATCTTTTCTTTTCTCTAAATTTCTGACCTTTTTTTCTTATTCTTTCTCTAGATTTTCCTTGCATTTCCTCTGTGGATGGAAATTTATTTCCTTTTCTAGAGCCAAATCTCCAATTTCCCACATTTTTTGTGAATACTTATGTAATTTTCATGCTTTGATATTCCTCTATAAATGAATGTTTTCTGTTATATTTTTACATTTGAATTTAGATTATTTTCTTTTTTCTGGGTTGACAACAAAGGTTCGATTCAGCTATAGGCTCTATCTATAGCTCAATCGAACCCTTAAGACATAGAATTTTACATAAATAATATTAATAAAAGTTGGTAGGTGGTTGGTGGTGGGTAGCTTTTTAATGGCTCGATCTAGCCACTGGTTAACCACTTATATGACTCAATAAAGGGTTGCTTTAATTCTTGATTGAACAATTAGAATTTTGAATTTAAGCGCTTGACTAATCATTTTAAGCAATTGATCAAAACATTAGAGTTTTGAATTTAAACACTTGATCAAGCTCCCAAGATCCTAAAAATCATAGTTTCAACACCCTTTCGGCAAATTTCTCTACAACCCCATTTTGTACCCTAATGGATTTAGGGTAGAATTTGTCTTTAAGTATTGGAGTTGATCATGTTCAATTCATGAAAGAATCCTCTATCCAATGACATATGTGTTTGAAACCTTTGAATTCATATGATATTTTTCATCTAGTTTATTTTAAACATAATGCTTGTATTTGTTTTTGACAATTTCAAAGGGGCTGAATAAAAAATCAATGAAAATTTTCAAAAAATACCATCAACTTTGTTTATGAGCCCTCTTCAAAATGGTACTCTTGGTTTGTCAATTTATTTAAAGAGTTGGAAAAAAGATTACACGAATACATGTGTCTCCAAAATGTGATTTACATATTACTTCACCAACTTTGAAAAATAATAAAAAAATATAATTGTTCATAAAAAAATATTTTTTAACATAAATATCTTAGTTCTCTCTTTGTAGATCATGTCAATACCTCTTAAAGTGTGCGAAAATTTGCAAGGACATGTATTACATTTAATGGAAAACTGAGAGATTTTATGACACTAAAGATTTAAACAAAAAATATCATTAGGAAAACAACATAATTCTCCACATAATTTTTTGTGCTCTGAATCAAAATTCACAATGCTTATATAAATTTTTATGACTTCAATTCAATAAAAGAGGAGAAACTGAAAATTTCACTGCCACATTTGGATAAAAGTGTAGCAGATCTTCATGCATTCAGCTAATCATTAGGGGAATTTTGAGGTCTAAAATGGGCCTCCTAAGAAAAATGTACAACCAAAGTGAACATTATAAGAACTAATAGGATTCAAGATGACAATGTCAAACATCGGGGATGATTCATCATTTTTGGAGTAAAAAAGTAAAAATATTAAAAAATAATAAAATAATAAATCTACTTTTTCAACTTGTATTTTCAACTTATCTCCCCATGGGTTTACTCACATTTCGAGCGAAAACACTCATTGGATGCATAATTTTATTCCTCATCCAAGGAGTACCCATGTTGCATAGTTTCGATGGACCCTACTATACAAAAAATGAGAAATACATTAAAAACATGATTGATATCACATTTTTTCATGTATTTCTCATTTTTCGTGTAGAAGGGTCCATCAAAAGTATACAACATGGGTACTCCTTGGATGAGGAATAAAATTATGCATCCAACGAGTGTTTCCACTTGAAATTTGAGTAAACGCATAGGGCAATAAGTTGAAAATACGATTTGAAAAAATAGTTTTTCCTTTTTTCTCTCTAAAATTTGATGATGTAATCAAATCTTATTTTATTATTTCCACTATTATTTTATAATTTCTTTAGGAGGCCCATTTTAGACCTCAAAAGTCCCCTAATGAAGGAAAATGAATAAAAAGAGAAAAATAGTGGAAGAGACACTAAATATGAATGGTAAAAAGGCATCAAAGAAAGAATTGAAAACTTTTATTAGTTCTAGCTTTTAATCACTTTTAGAAATATAGCTCTAAGGGAAGAGAGAAGAAGCACTTAGACACAAGAAAGAAAAGAGAAAGTAAAAGGAAAGAAGGGGAGCAAAAGGAAAGGTTGGAAGAGTAGTTATAATAGGATGAATTTAGAAATAACAGTTTTCATATGTGATTTCATTACTGAGATTTGGATACATTTTACATGCATTTGGTTTACAAAGTTATTTGGTATCCTATTGAGGTGGTACTAGGAATATTCCCAAGTTTTAAGGATGGATATAGGATTTCTCGTGGAACTCTTGATAGATAGGTGGAGACAGGAAAATCCCTCTCGATACAGTGAAAAAGGTTGAAGGCAACCAATATTGTTTTGGTGTTAGTGATTTCTAAACTGTTTTAGGTGAAATCATTATGGTTGAGTGATCTGATTTAGAATATTAGATTGATGTGCTAAGATCCTTCTTATATTAGAAACAAAATGCTTTCATTGTTCTTAAGCATTCATGAATTTTTGCAAGTGAAATGATGAGTTTTTATGTTACTTTTATGAGAAATTTAACATAAATAAGAGACTCAACAACAACATAAACATGTACAAAACATCTTTAAAAACACATTACAATAGGAACATAATTGAGGAGTTCACCCCTCCTGGGCTACGTTTCCTTGGTCCAACTTCCAATCACTTAGCTCTCTCTATTATGCTAAAAAATATAAAATAACGTGTTTAGAATGCTCAAATGCTTCTAAAACCTGCTCCAATTAGTCGAGAATACTAAAAAATGGTACCCCAACCTCTTTTTTGCCCCCAATTTGGTGGAAAACTAAAGAAGTTATGACCTCTCCTAGTTTTCCCACTATTTGCTCCACAAATTGCTCCAAATTTGGCATGATCCTACAAACTAGCTCCAAAAAGTGTTGACTGAGTGAAAATTTCACTGCACAGTGGTCCATAATCTATCTGCACCAACCGTCCCATCCTAAATCACAATTGTCGAGAACCGATAGGCTTATGGTTTGTGAACGTGGTGGGGCGATGTGTGATTGCGATATGTCGGACATGATGGAACTCTAAACCGAAACTCATAAAGTTATCCATCTGTGATCCTTTCGCAATTCGTAATTAGTGGAGTACCAACAGACTTATATATGCGGGACTCTATTTTCTGTAGTGTGTGATTGTGATCTGCAATTGCGATTATTGCATCGCAACTCTTCCCTAATTTGGGGCTGATCATCAAATTGCAACTGTTATGGCGAATTCTTTAATGCCTTTCTGCATGTCCTGTTGCAATGTGTGATTGCAATTATCACATCGCACTGTGGCTTGTTCTTGGGCTAATTTTTAAGATTGACACACTTGCGACATGTAGTTTACGAAATGTGGGGGCCAATGGAGGTTTGCCACTTGGAACATCACCATTTGTTGAAGAGCCCTGCCACATCATCTTTTCCTGAAATTTCTCCAAGTCAAAGCTAAACTTTGACTTGCTCTAACTTATTCATACAAGCTCAAGTTCGAGTGTCGTTCACACCATTGGAATTAGGATGAAAATTTGTTCGATCTAAACCTAATTTTATAGAGATTTTGACACCTTTAATTTTGAGCTTAATTTTGAGCATCTGATCACTCCTCCCCACTAGAATCCTTTTGGACCCCAAAAGATCACCTTCAATTGTTTAGCAGGTGAGGGTATAGTTCCCTCACATTTCCAATCTCGATCCATTTATTACTGAGTTGGAACTTGTGATCTACATGATGCTTATCGTGCCTTTTTTCATACTTGCCTTTTCCCTTTTTAGGTTGTTCCTGCACTATTTGATTTACCATTTGGAGTCATTCAATGAACTCTTTGGCTTAGTCCACATTACTATAAGTAGAAAAACCCTTATTACCAATATGATACAATACATTATCATGCAAATGGTAAACAAATTTCTCCACTTGATTCCTTTGACTCAAGCTTGAATGTACATCTTGAAAGTATGTATTCTTCTGAACATAAATTTCATGTAAAAAAAATGATGCTTGGGGAAAGTAGTTATACAAATTATAGGCCTAGGAAGTACATTAACAAACTGGTCGTTTATACCTTTTGACCGAGTGGAAGAGTAGAAGAAAACCCATCTAATGGAAATGCCTTTGTCGTTGAAACTTAAAACACTTCACCATTGAAAAATTTTTAATGAAAAGAAATTGTCTTACCACATTTCATAAAGATTGCACCCATGGCATAGTAGGATACATCAACCTAAAACTTAAATGATTTTTTCAAGTTTAGAAGAATAAGTATAAAGGTTGAACTGATCTTTTGTTTTAAAGCATCAAATGCCTCTCGTTGTTTTCCTTCCCACGAGAAGAAATTTTTCGCAACTGCCAATGAATGCAAATGAGCTACAATAGAAGAACAAAATAACAAAATCTCTCTTCCAACATTGGGCTGCTCACAAAAAACCTGTTATCCAAATGATTATCTTGAGCCTGCCTGCATAAATTGCGACCAGAGAAAAGGTGTCTGTGGCTTCATGAGGATGTATAATTCTTTCACCTATGTCTGCAGGAGTGGAGTCAATACCACCACAGACTGTTACAACCAAGCGGGCTATTGGAACAGAGCCTAGAGTGACATATCTACAGCTTCCACATATCCCACTAAATGGAATTATAGTATCCTGCTTGGAAGAACTAATTTCACGGCTCAAGTACATCAAAGAAGTTTTATCCAACATATACTTTGAGATCTTCATAAACAAATGTTCTTGACATATGACATCAAGTATTTTTTTTCTCACACATGACATGTTCATAATGAAATTTTCTAAAAATGAAAATGTAATCCAAGTAGACTATCATATCTAGAAATGGCTTCAATTACATCTCGCTTCATACGCACAAAAGTAGTAGGAGCAAGGCAAAGACCAAAAATAATAACAAATCATCAAAACAAACCTTGCTTGGTTTTGAATGTGTCTTCCACATATCTCCTCCAACAAATCTACTTTGGCGAAAACCACTTCTTGAATCCCATTGAATGAAATGCTTACCACTCTTCTTGGGCACGAAAACAAGAGGTGTATCACATGGTAAAGTAGAAGGTCGAATGATCCTTTTATTCAACAATGCCTTGATTTGTCCCTTAATTTATGCGCTTTCCATTACTGACATCCTGTACATGCCAATGTTAGGAAGAAGACACTTTTGCTGCAACTCTATTTCATTTTCGATTCTCCTCTTGGGAGGTAATCCATTTGGTTCCTGAAACATCTCATCATATTGGTTAACTACATCAACCAGTTCATATTTCAAATTTAAATCACAACCTTTAAAAGCTTCATTATCAACATCATTATTGGGTTTGATCATTAGAAGCACAAAATTCTTGCCCGAATTCACTAGTCTTTCATCCGCCCTGCATTAAAAAGCGAAAGATTTATTTTCTTGCTATGAGCTCTCACAATATGTTCTAGTACACCTTTGAATAAATGATATTTGTTTTCATTTCTATGGAAGATATATTTTTTTTCATAAAAATGCGGGCTACCCAAAAGTATGCCATAGATATCTAATAGCACAACGTCAAGATCCACTTCATCTATGAAACTTGCATTAATGAAAATTTTCAGTTTACACTTTCTCATAACCTGCAATTGCGCATTGTCACACACCCATACAAGTGGATATGATTTATGATGTGGAATAGTTTCCAGGTTTAAAATTTTGACAATGTTTTTAGAGTTAAGATTGGCTTGAGAGCCACTATCATAAAGTGTATCAATCTTGTTGTGTTTTGATATCACCCTTATGTGAAAAAGTTCTATTCTCCTCTTTTCATTTCGAGTTTCATTTTGTGAGTTTGAAGAACTAGTGCTAGTAATGGATTCTTTCCCTTTTAATCCCATGGCTGTGATTTTAGTTTCATCACTTGAATAAGATCCCAAATCCTGTTGAGTGGCTGCAGTTGTTTTTTGTTTTCCCTTGTTGTTGTTTTTTTTGGCCTTATTTCAGGATGAAGCTTCCAACAATGAGCTTCATCGTGACCTTATCTAGAACAACGTTTTCATGTAGCTTTATCTCATTCCTTTTTGATGGACACATTTTTCTTTCGCTTTCCTTTCAAATCATTTTCCTTTCTTTTACTCTTAAATGGGTTTTTATTACCTTCTTCTGGGGTGTTTTTCCTTCTTTCCTCAAGATGAGTGGCTTGCACACACACTGTTAGGGTCCTATAAATTATAGGATCTTAAGGTGATTGAGTATTTTGTATTTGTGATTTCATATTGTACATAAATTTCAATATTCAAATGATTTCCAAAAAATATGAAAAAAGAAAATGAAAAGAGGGTATGTTAAAAAAAAATAAAAAAGGAAATAATAACCCCACAAAAGAGAAAATAGAAAATAATATTGAAATTGCTGCAAGTCTAAATGCCACTATTGATAAGTTAGTTCTTTTACTGTATTTTCCAATAAGGTTGTGTGCAAATTGTTCTTGAATGCCACAATGAATAAAATTATGTTCAGGTCATACAGGTTAATCATAACTGAACACATTTAAATTTTTGTTCAATAGGAAAGTGAATGAATGTTTACCAAAGAGTTTAATCTTGGTAAATCAATAGCTAGGTAGAAATAAAATTGATTCAATAGTTGAATCTGAATCAATGGCGAGATAAGTGATAGGATAACGTACATTTTCATAAAAGAAAAATGATTTGGGTCTAGTAGTTTAAGTGCACCCTGCAAAGAAAGAAGAGAAAATGTTAGCATAGAAAAAGAATTGAAATGCAAAAGGGTAGATAGAAGCACTATGGTGGTTAGAGGAAAAGCAAGAAGATTTTATCCTAAGCCAAATGTTAAGAATTATTTTCATGTGCAGAAGAAAAAGGCAAAGGATTAACGTTTTACTCCAAAGTTTAATGTATCAATTAATATTTGGTACATTAATCCCCTATTCCTATATTTTAACACCCCAAAATCACCTCTCCGCTCATATTTCATCCACTCCCCTACCCCACCATACACTCCAATAATTTCCCCGCTATGCATTAAATTCAATTATCCCAACCCCACCAAACACCATGTCATATCACACTAACATCCCACCACTTATCCCCTCATTTGCACCCACCTCTCAACATTCGATAGCCCATAGTACGTTTCGACACCCCCTCACCATTCGAACTTTATCGTTGGGAGGAGGGGTCTGAAATGGGTGGCATTGGAAACCATGACTGTCGTGACATGTCAACATAACATGATTTTACAACCTCCCTCAGTCGAAACCATTAACTGCCCCTCCCCCCCTCTGAAGAGTGGTTTCTCTGCCATGTAAACCACTACTCTATCCATTGCGCTCTCGCTAGCCACCATTCACCATGTCATCCACCCGTTGCTCCCACCAATCACCTCCACTCCCTCCAAAATCTATTTGTTAAGTAATTAAATGGCTTAACTGTTAACCTAATGGACCTGCACCACCATCAATGGGAAATCCATAATGTTATATAATCCTTCCTTTCACTCTTTCACCGGTTACTAATTTTAACATTGCCATTGTCATTATCTTATTATAGGTTTGCTAGACCGAACTCCAACAATTTCATTCGGCCAGGGACATTGCCCGCTCACTCAAATTTAGGCCAGTACCCTATCTTCCTGTCTGCACATACCAAGTCCTCATTGCACATTGTAAGAATGTACCATCCAAATTTCACTAGTAATTCTCAATTTAGAGAATCATGCTTTCTAAAGACAAGGGACTAGAGGAACCTAGGAGTCCTCTGATACAACCTCCCATTGATTTTCACCACATCCCTTTGGAAGACAGAGACTATAAAATTCATGAAACTCTTTGTGACTTTGACCTTTTTGAGATGTATTATTGGCTTGAGGATAAATATGTAGATAAATATGACGATACTCAACTGTGGGAATCCAATTTACCTCACTATATCTTTCCTCGTACCCACAACACACCTGAATTCATCAAAAAGTGTCATGGTTGCTATCTACCTAGCTAAAGAGCTATTATTTCCCCCACTAGAGAAATTATGTTCACAATCACTCCCCAAACTATAACAAAATGATGCAAGATCCTACAGAAGAGAATGCCATGCCTTTTTCCCATGAAGCACTTGTTGAATTGTATCAGAAATTTGACTTTGCTAAGAGAGCTGAAACCCTTGAGCTTTTCTTGACTAAAGATTCCCCATTACCCAAGAAAGATCCCCCTTATACATTCTCCATTTTCCCTAAGAGAGACAAGTAAATCATCACAGTCATATCCTACCTCCTTGGCTATCACTCAGATCAGTGGGTAGATGAGGCAATAATAGTATTTCTTTCCATTTTCTCTACATATTCCAAGCCTTCCATCCTGTTCAATTTTAGCCAATTTCTTGCAGATTCTATCCATGAGGAGTTTATAAAATTCCATACTAAGGAAGTATTCAAATATGCTTCTGTTTTAGTTGATATGTTTTTATATTTTCAGGGAGACAACAACAATCTTGCCTTACAAAAGTTGGACGAAGAAGGAAATCAGCAGTCAATCATCTTCTAGACTACACTGGTGATGAAGGAAGAAAAGGAATTTTCATACAAACAATTCATAGAGATGTTTGTACATCTAGCAGTCAGTCTCCTAAGTAGTAGGACAAAGCCAAGAATCAGTGAAGAAATTAGGAAAGTTTTGTAACTATTAGAACAACTCCAGACAAGGGATTGGTACCTCTATCAAAATTATACATAACTAAGAATATTTGGGTGTGAACTTGCCCCATACAAGTTTCCAAAATTCTCCCCCCCCCCGCCCCCAAATGAGGATTTTTACTCTAGAATACATCAAGAAAATACTCAATATGGATGAGATTCACTTTGTACCAGCCAAGAAAAAATCCCAATTCAAAATTAAAACTCAAATAGGGCCTTTCATTTGCAACAACAGGACCACAGGGGAAGAAGCAAATAAGATACTGAAAGAGATGCAGGTTAGCCTAAGTTTCACCTAGTCATATGATCCATTAGGGTTCATCTCTAAGTTAAGAGTAGAAAACAAATCTACTACTTATTTTCACACAGCCAGACTAGAGATATAAAAGTATAAAAACTAGCTAGAATGGACTGAGAACACCCTACAAGAAGCTGAGGTGCAGCTGGTGTCATCCTCCATAGTATAGACTCCTATCACAAGGAGAAAACAACAAAGAGAAGAAAAGAAGAAGGGTCACCTTTAGTGACTAACATTTCCAGCGAAGGCCTCAAAATTATGTACAGGAAGAAGGCCAAGCTATATTCCAAACTAAGCCTAAGTAAGGATTCAGAGAAAGAGAACATTATCACCACCAGAGAGCTACTTCTTTCGTCATTGGTGGGTGATCACACTACACTTTCTCCCACTACCTCCACAACTTCACAAGATTAGCAACAGGTTTTGCAGACCAACACATCTACCACAAGGGAGGAAGAAATGAGTATATTTGACATTTTCAAGGAAATTAAAGTGAATAATGAGGCCTTGAATATCAACACCTAAAATCAGTTTTGAAAGGAGACTTCCAGTTCTCAAAGAAAACTACTATCAGCATTTGATTTAGAGAAAGGTAAAATGCAAATGGCATTCCTCGAAGCACAGATCCCCCAGCCCAAGGCAACATCAGACTACAAGAAGACATCATTTGAATTTGATGTGAAAGACATACATCCCATTGACCAAATGGAGATGCACAAGAAAACTGGGTAAATTATTTCACCCACTCTCACTAACACTACTGTGAATTTGTCTAAATTGTAGGTTACATTGGCCAATGCTCAATCACAATTGAAGATGGAGAAGGTCTCTGCACTTGCCAAAGACACAAGGATCAAAGGTTTGGAGGACTTGGTGATCAAAGTATTTTATGATCCTGCAAATATGAATGTTGCAGAAGAGATTGTAAGGAAAAAGAATATAGACATAGCAGCATTAAGGAAGGAGTTAAATTAACTAGCCAAAGAATATCCTCTGGTAAAGGACATTGAGGAAACAAAGTCACAAAATGAAGACATGATGAAGCTCATCATGGAGCAGAGTGCAAATTTGAAACAAATGGAGACAAAGATGGATAAGATAATCAAAGAAAAGGAGTAGGCTGCCAAAATGGCCATTGTCCTTTTGGAATCACTTCCTATCACTACCATTCCTATAGCTACATCTTCTACAACAAACATAGGGGTTGTTGTAGATTAGTTGGCAATTGTAGTGCAGAACATGTCTCTCCAAACTAAAGAAATCAAAAGATTGTAGGCTCAAGTCAATCTTCTAAAGACCAGAAGAAAAAGGCTGAAACATTCCATGCAGTAGAGCTACAGAGATCTCAAAACCAGATAGAAGTATGGAGGAAGTTGGACAATGAGATCTCTATTGGCCACACACTGGCCCAAGTTAAAGAAATTTTATGGAATAATATCATTGTAGAAATTGATGAAATCTAGCCATGTGTCTAGATTATATTTGAACAAAAAAAAATTGATGGAGAAAGCCAAGCATACCATTTCCACTATCAATGCCGAGTTGGGAGGAATGCCTGCCACAACCAACAAAATCATAAAGTTTCTTAATTCCAAAAAAAATATGAATTGGATGATTTGGGAGTAGATGACAGAACATAAACAATCTTAGAAGTAAATAAGGTTCTCACAAAGAAGTATTTGGTTGTGCAGTTGATAGAGAAATGTCACACTTTCGAGGTAGTAGTTAACAATTGTTTCCCTAGAATAGAAGCATTAAACAAGAAAGGTATGCCTGCTTTATTTGTGATCAATAAAAAATTAATGACCAGGGAATATTATAAGAAGAAGCTTCAAGACATTGCAAAAGATACTACAAAGTATTCCCACATTAAAGGTGTTATGATAGGGAGATATTTTTATGAAGCTATCAGCAACATGAGTTTCATCCAACATGAGGTAAAACACATTTTTGTAGTGAAACCCACTTTCACTTGGTATAGTGAGGTATATGAAATCTACCGTAACGTAACAAAAAAAAACCATTCTAGATGAGGAGCAGTGGGATAAGTTGTGTGAATTTCAAGATTACAGAATAGGTCAGCTTCACCAGCACAATTCACGAATAGTGGCCACTCAGCAACTATTCTCCACCAAAGCAGTGTGAGATGTCCAGATCACTTCATCAAATTCACCTCTTTTGGTCACATTATTTCATTCTATTAGTTTGAAGTTAATAATAGAATGCCATGTCGACGAGGCATTAATTTTAATCTTTTTTGTAAATTATGTTTAAATACTTCATTCATTCGAAGTATTGATGGTTGGTTCATAAACATTGTAACTCTTTCTAATAGGCATTGTACTTTTTCCACATTGTCGGAGCACCATTAATAAAAATACTCTTCACAGGATACTTGTGTCACGATATACTGGTGATGTTTTCCTTATTGTAATTGTGTTTTCACTATTATTCTCTTTATGTTATGCATCTGAAATCTAATCGTAAAATAGGAGATGTGAAAAATAAGATATGTTTTTGAACACCTTATTTGGACTCCTTTTATAATCTATATGTTTTCATCTAAAGTCTAATTGAGAAATTCTTAAATGCTTTTAAATCCATGCTAAAACACACCTTTTCTCCATTCCATTATTTAATTTAAAGATCCAGTAAATGTAGCTAGCTTGCCCTATCATTACTCCTTTGAAATTTTGGTGCAATATCCAGTTTTATTTGACTCCATGGCCCAATGGAAAGAAAGTAATTTGATCAAATCAACCAACCAAACCAATCAACCAAATTCAAACAAACAACCAAGTATAATCATAACTAGCCTAAATTCAACCTAAAACCCAAGTTAAATCATAAAGAGAGAGCTCTCTCTGAAGCTAGTAGGGCTAGATCCCAGCATTCAAAAGTGGTTTGACATTGTCCAATGTATTTACTCCCACAACCTTAAAGATACAGAACAATAACATAGTGGCGACCATATTGGGGAAGAACACATTTTAATCCAAAATATTAGTATTCCCTAGCTCAAAATTAGTATTTCAATAACCAATTGTTGTATCATTATGAAATACCTGATCTGAGGTTGATATTTTGTATATATCCACTCTATCATCGATTTGGATTTTGATTGATGATTTTTCATATCCCAAGCTCCCAAAAGGATTTATACTAGATATCACCCTGATCCCAACCCTGCTAAAATTGTATATGACCGAAAGAAATTGGTAAAAAAAAAGAAACTTTATCGAGAGTCAAGGTAGTAATAATCCCTTTTCTAGATTCAATTATCTCCGTTAGAATTTTCCTTTCTCAAGGTCTAATTCTCTCCTAGAGAAATTTGAAACTTTACAAGATATAGAATTTGATTTGCCTTTCCAACAAAGTTTGTTTAGATCAAATATGAAGCTTTTGTAGATCATATTGTCATAGACAAAGCCATATATACCCCAAACCCAACTCCTTGAAACAAAACCTGATCTTGAATATTTACAACAATTTGAGAAATTACAAGGTCTAGTTTCAATATTGGACCAAGCTATTGAACAAACCTTTATTCAAGAGTCTGTTGAATTCTCTGCTTTTACTGTTGCAACAACTTCTTTGTCTAGTCAGTCTTCCCAATCTGTACATTTACAACATTCTAGTCCTACTCACTCTATAGTTTTAACTTCCCAACCTATGATCTCTCGGTCTACTATACCTACTGTCCCTGTAGTCCTCAAAGCTGCACCTCCATTAGGTTCGTCCTCAAGTTAATCTACCAAGACAGTTATGGTAGGAAGGTATGCACCCTTGGTGCTACTAGGCTAGCTAAATTCTATGCCTTAATATTATCCTTCCAAAATTGTGATCTTTGACAATACTGGTGCTTATACCGGTCAACAACATATAGATAGGATGAATGATGTGTTTTTCCTCCAAGAGGTTGATCAAGCCGATGTTAAAATGAGATTGTTTTCCCAAAGCCTAGGAGGAGATGTGAAGAAATGGTTTAGGGGTTTAGTTGCAGGAAGTTTAGCCAATATTGATGCTTTCCATCAGGACTTGTTTAGCTAGATGGGAGATCAAGAAGAACCCACTAAAACTCCTAAACGAGTAAAAGAGATTAAAAAAGAAAACCAAATGAAAGTGTAGAAGAGTATTGTGAAAGATTCAATATTGTTTACAATGCCATTCCATAAGACATCAAATCCTCCCTTGGTCTATCCCTGATTGACTTTCCAAATGGTTTCGATGTAGACATGGAATATCAACTCAGAGAAAGGGACCCAAAAACATTGGAGGAAATGCAAGCAAATACAATTAAATTTGAAGCAAAACATCCTGGCCAAAAAAGCCAAATAGAAGTTTGAACTAGAGTAACCATAAAAGAAGAACCTTTTACTTCTGTTGTTGATCATAAGATTGATAATTTAGTGAGAATAGTGAGTCAAATGATGCAAACAGTGAACATTAATGACCAAAATCTCGAAAGAGAAAACCAAAATCTCCCTCAAAGTAGAAACCAAAACTTAAGGAGAAATGTTCCCCAAATTAAGCAAAGACAACAAAAGGGGCCAGATCAGCAGATTTGACCTCTTTTTTAAGAAAATTACACATATGATGAGGTGAACATTGTAGAATATTTGGAAGATGATCAAATAAATTTCTTAGGGGTAGATGAAGATGAAACAATGTTCCTCACTCTAGAGGAGCGGGAACTTTTTCTGATAGCCCAAACTAAAATGGATTCTGAAGAGTCAGAAGAATACAAACAATGATTTTAAAATTCCATAATGGAAGTCCATAGGCAGTATAATCTTAGAAGTAAGAAAAATCCAGATACTGCAAATAAAAAGAATGCAAAAAATCTTGTCAAAAAGGTATTTGATTTTGAACTCAAGAAAATAGCAGAAAATCACCCTAAGAAAACCACAAAAAATTTGGGAAAAGGGCCAGCAGAAGCTACTATAAAAACACCAATGGATACTTCTTCTAGAAATACTCAAATTGATCTACCTTATACTAGCCAACAAACTAAACTGGCCTCAAAAATAGTTGCAGATAAATTTGTCTTTTCAAATCTTCTTGAAAATCCAACACCATTCAGTATAGAAAATGAACTTTCCAAGGTGAAAATTTCTATCCTCTTCACTAAATTAATCAACAAGAATGTATATAGGACTCGGGTCCTGAAGGAATTAAACATTGGGGAGAAAACTAATGATGTAAATTTCAACGATGATTAGCTTGAGCTCCTATTTGGACCAGAAGTAGAAGGAAAACCACAAGAAGGTGGGGTCCCTCCATTTTATCTCAGTTTGAATATTCACGATAAAATCCTCCACAATATTATGCTAGATTCAGGTGCATCCCATAACTTAATGCCCAAGTCTATCATCAAAAGATTAGGACTTAACATTACTATACAATACAAAGATTTGTATTCCTTTGGTTCTAGCAAAGTTAAATGCCTAGGCCTTATCAAAGACCTGTGTGTTACTTTAGCCCAAATCCCTGCTAAATGTCTAGTGATGGATATAATGGTTGCAAACATTCTCTGAAAGAATGGCATGTTGTTGTCATGCTCACAGGGAGAAAAATTACAAGGACCCCTACAAATGGACATGACTTATGCCACTATACCAGTGTTTGGACAACATAGAAGACTGTATAGGGAAACTTTAATGAAGTATATGGTCAACAATCAAGATAAACCACATAATTACCCTCTTTACTCTATTTATTCTGACCTGGACTCTTTCGTTCTTTATAATGATGGAGATATTGATGCACATGTCACTCAAGAAGATAAAGACATTGATGAAAGACAGGAAAATCAAACTCTAATTGTGCATAAAAACACTGAAACTGAACGTTTTCAGAACATGAGCTTTGATGGCTCTTGTAGCAAAACAAGTTCAGGAGCAGTTTTTTGGTTGTCCAATTAAGGGAATAATGACGCAGGAAAAACTACCTAAAGACAACTTCCCGTGTTTCCATAATCACCTTACGTAAACCTATGGGTTATGCCCACCTATACAAGTCAGAAGCAATTACATTCGTGGGTTCTATCCCGACCAATAACCAAACAACGCTTTAACATATATTCCACCAACAAATGTCGGTCCCACCTGAATGCACAAAACCAGACTCCAAATAAAATAAACTTGTGTCCATACACCTCTCTGGTCCACTAAGGCAATTGAACAACAATTGAACAACAATTGAAAAACAATGGAACAACAATTGAATAGCGATTGAACAATAATTGAACAACAATTGAGTTGCAATTGAACAACAGTTGAACAAAAATTGAACAACAACTGGTCCCACGTTGACTTTCTCTTTTTGGATAGGTGCTTCACTCTATGCCATTGATCAAAGCGTGCTAGATCCAATGGTTCACAACAATATAGACCAGGGAACTTGCACGACACTTAACCACCCTCATGGAGCCGATAAGGACTACAAAACCTTAATCTATAAAATTTTGGGTTGGCCTTTCAAATTAAAGTCTGGTCTCTTTATGGCCCGATATCCATTGGATAAAGGAGTCCATTGAATCCTATGGTCTGCGGCCCTTCAACTAACACACGGGTTAAAAACAACTTAACCCCCACATTTGACTATGGCGTAAGAAATGGAAAATGTGATTGATGGTAAGGATTGAGTGCAGCGCTTCAACGCCATCAAGACACCCATAGACTCCTAACCTCCGCAATTACGCATTTCGCTTTGGCTTGTTTCACTCTTCCACCAAACTTGGTGCTTCCACTAAATTTCCTTCTCACATCCAAATCAACTTGTTACCAACTTCAACTCTGCCAATTCCTTTCTCAGCTTAGAAACAATGTGCCAAGACTTCTGATTTCTTTACTCTACCTTTCAACTATACCTCTATTTCTTTAACACCACTTCAAACTAGAATACATAATACTCTCTGCATTATTTCCCTTCTTCTAGATTTTGTAGTTCGTTCTTTACTTGACCTATACATACATCTATTAAATCCAACTAGAATCACATGGATTCTACACAGACGGTAAGTCTTTTGTCAGTCAGAAAGACTTTCAGAAACTCAACTCGAATTCGGTCATCATGTTTTATCACACAGAAACCGCAAATTCACAATTATGGATCACTCAGCACATAAATGGAATGACACACATTCACAATGAATTCAATTTCTTCATTCATTAAACAAAGGTACAGATACAAATAAAAATTTTGTTTTATTTTCTAGTTTTGGCCTGATCTGCCTTTACATGGTTTGTATTAGTGGCCCTTCCTTGTTTCAATGCCCATAGGTTCACAACCCAACCCTCATGTCTACTAACTCTCTCGCTAACTAACTAACTCTTTTTAGCCTTTGAGGCTTACAAATTATACCCAAAAGGATTATGTTAACCAATTTTGGTTCAGATCTTCAATCTTCTCAACTAAATTGTAAGAATCCTCTAAGTCCTCAATTGTTTCCTAAAATATCTTCTTTATCCCTTAAGGATCTCAACTTTCAACTAATCCTAAGGATCCTTCATAAATAATGAACTACTTTCTAAGATTTACAATATCTCAATCTATAGTGATTACTCATCATCACTCATGTTCTCCCACATTTGAGAACATTTACAACTAGCATTTGCACCAGATGTTTCAAAGGAAACGCCGTAAGGCATAAATTGAAAAAATCAAATAGAGCAAAAAAATACTTTGATAAAGAATAAAAATATATTGAACACTCAAATCAATGCCCCATTAACTGGAACCACTTAATAGACATTCCATATGAATTGAGTATATGATCCAAGAACATTGCTACATAAGAGAGCCAATTAGTCACGTAACATAAGTATAAATGGTTTCATATATTAAAATGCACAGGTCTAACAAATCTTGTTTTGCCATTTAAGATATAGAAGCTATCTTGTTTAGCCATTTAAGATATAGAAGCTTCGAAACCTTTGTCTGTGAGCTATTGCCAAAGGACTTCCCTTGTCCTCAGAAGCATTACCACTATTACCAAGGAGATCAGGGCCTTCAAGCTACTTAACCCCATGTATTTCATTGCCTGATCTTAATGATTTCATTTGGTTATGTAAAGCCCCATGTATTTCATTGCTTGATCGTTATGTAAAAGGTTACACCTTCTATGGAAGTTTAGAGTTGAAAATTTAAAGGCTATCATCATATTTTTGTCTTGAAGATCTCAATGTTGTGAAACTAACTATTGTCCCTTGCTTTGCAGTTGACAAAGAAATCATGTAATAAAATCAACATTAATGTTGACATATGTAAAGGAAAAATTTGTCAATATAATATCTTATTTCAATAAGTGTATGCTCATTATGATATACCATAGAAAAATACATTTGTAGAATTAAACACCAGCATTTAGATCACTGAAAAAAATGTCTCTGGATCAAATAAATGGTTTCCATTCATTGAATAGAATTGCAATTACAACCAGAATATTCAGCTCTTAAAAATATTCGACTCTTCATTTAAGAGCAGATCCTCTGGCATGATCGAGAGAGATCCAAAGGTACCTGCCAGTAGATGAGAGATTAAAATAAATGGAGCATATGTACAAGATCAGAACTTCTGAGCAAAGCAAACTAGTCATCAAGATTGAGAAATCTCAAAAAGATGTTGCTCATCTGAGTCAAGATGGCCCATGTGAAGCAAAAGCTGAGGCAATAGAAATGAAATCTGCTATACAAATACAAGAGTAAGTTCAATTTACAGAGAATATTGAGAAGAGTAAGTTCAATTTACAGAAAGGAATGAGAAGCATTACAGGTAAGAGTCTCAGAAGTAGGCCATAACTCGTTAACTTGGGGATGGTCATGGAGAGGCCTAATTATTTACAAGGCGAGGTGGCATGAATACATATGAGGATAAAGGTATAATCATGCATAGATGTTAATATTGGAGGAATAATCAAGGGTAGGCGAGGTGGCATGAATACATATGAGGATAAATGTATAATCATGCATAGATGTTAATATTGGAGGAATAATCAAGGGTTCCAGCTCCTTCCCATCCCATCCATTGTTTTTTTTTCAACTTAAGAAATGGAGCTTGAAGTAACTCAAACATATCTAGTTTTGCGTGTGATTGGACCATCAAATATGTGAAGTTCAACCCTCCCCACATCCTCTAAACTAATTGAGATTACTTGTATTCTGGTTAACGAAGAAAACTAAAAAAATCAACTAAAAGAATCAACATTAATGTTGACATATGTAAAGGCAAAATTTGTCAATACTAATATCTTATTTCAATAAGTGTATGCTCATTATGATATACCATAGAAAGGTACATTTGTGGAATGAAACAACAACATTCAGATCATTGATGGTTTCCATTCATTGAATCACTTATGGTTTCCATTCATTGAATAGCATTGTAGTTACAACAAGAATATTGAACTCTTAAAAATATTCAGCTCTTCATTTAAGAGCAGATCCTCTGGCATGATGGAGAGAGATCCAAAGGTGCCTGCTAGTAGATGAGAGATTAAAATAAATAGAGCATATGTACAAGATCAGAACTCCTGCGAGTAGATGAGAGATTAAAGAGATTAAAATAAATAGAGCATATGTACAAGATCAGAACTCCTCAGCAGAGAAAATTAGTCATCAATATTGAGAAATCTCAAAAAGGTGTTGCTCATCTGAGTCAAGAAGGCCCTTGTGAAGCAAAAGCTGAGGCAATAGAAATGAAATCTACTATACAAATACAAGAGGGTAAGTTCAATTTATAGAGAGAAATGAGAATCATTAGAAGTAAGAGAGAGGAATGAGAAGCATTAGAGGTAAGAGTCTCAAAAGTAGGCCATAACTCGTTAACTTGGGGATGGTCATGGAGAGGCCTAATTTTTTACAAGGCAAGGCGACATAAATACAAATGAGGATAAAGGTATAATCATGCATAGATGCTAATTTGGGAGGAACAAAAATCCAAATTCCAAAATACTAAATTTATTTATATATTTGAAATATAAAAAATTAATATCTTATTCAAAATTACCTACTGAAATCTCTCAAATCTCTCATAAAACAAAGTGACTGCACACTTTATTATTTCTATAATAATATATTTAAAACAAAATGGACTGCACACTTTCTTATTTGTATAATAATATATTTTAAAATATTTTAAAAAAATTAGAATATATTCCAGATTAAATTATTTGATCATAGCGTTTTTTTGGAGAAGGCCATGCAAAATTTCACATTAAAATATTTTAGAAGATTTTGGTGCTTTGTTTTATAAGATATTCATCTATATATTTTAATGACATCATTCATTATTGATGTGAGCATTTCTTTTCACTAGGGAGAGATGCAGTATAAGCATTTGGAATCTATTTTATAACTGTGCGCAAGATCACTTCAAAAATGTACAACAGAAAGGCATCACAGTGATCTTTGGTAGCGTCATGAATTCATCCATCATGTCATGTGATGTAGCGTACTGTCAGATAAGTTTTAAATTTTTATTGGATTTTAAATTTTAATGGTTTAAAATATTTCAATATATAAATAAATTTAATATTTTTTTTTTTTTTTTTGTTATTTATTAATTATAATCATATAGTACAAATTAAAGCTCGAAAAAATTTCGATTAAATTTAACATGCTAAATTGACTAGACAAATATAATAAACTAGTGCTAAAAGCAATTTTAGAACATTAAAAGCAAAAAAATTGACATGATTACATCCAGTGTAATTTAAAGTTTAAACAATAAGTTTAAACAATTCTCTATTAAATTTAGCATAAAATTGACTGGACAAATACAATAAACGAGTGTTTAAAGAAATTTTGAAATATTTAAAAATAAAAATTGAGACATGATCACATTGAAATCCTTCCATTGGAAAGTATAATCCATTCTCAGAATTCTGATTTCACTGCTGGTAACCGAGGAAAGGTTCAAATAGCATGAGGAAAGGTTCAAATACCATGTTTATGATGTTTTCTAAGAACTCAAGACCAATACTGTATAATCGCATCCATATTCTTTAGTGCCAAGTGGGGGGGGCCTATTCATGTGGCGTTCGTAGTACTTTAAGAAAGTAACAAAAAAGAATCTTTGAAAATGATCGAACTCTATAAAATTTCAAAAATATCATTAAATCTACAAATAAAATATTCAATTTAATTATTTTCATTAAAAAAAAACTAATACAACTTTTTTTAATTATTTTAATAAAACTCATTTTATGAGTCCAATTTTCAAGAAACAAAGAAAGAAACCCTAAACATCCAGTTACATAAAATCACAGAAAGAAACACTCTAATCAGCCAGTTACATAATATCACGGAAAAGACACAGTAAGAACAAAATCCCTTGAAAATGTTCAAATTTTGTGGACTCTCGAAAATATTTGAAATCTGCAATAAAGATATCCAAGAATTTGGCAAAATTTTAAGCATAAAGTATGGCTGCTGAAGCCCACTGGACAGGGCAGAGAAAGGAGACTTCAGTTATGTCGTGAGCGAGCGGAGTAACTTCACCCTCGTCAGGATCATCGTGGTGCATCAGAACCAGCACCTTGTCCCTGCATGCAAAGAACCGAACTTCCCTCTTTGGGAAAGAGAAAGCAAACTTTTCCGAATACGAACAGTAAGCTCAGGAAGCTCAGGTAGCACGAGGACACAGGCCATCATGTACTTAGAACATCAATGCCTGGCGTTCCATATTGTTGTTCTGACAACCTGCATTCTTAGTCCAGTTTCCATTCGGCCCGTGTCTCTTCCCCTTGCCATTGAGGACACATGCATCCCTCGTTTGAGACATTATACATAAATCCATATTATACCTTTGCTCAAGAAATCACCACTCGAGTAGCTCTCACCCGGGCTGCTCCTTAAATGTATTTGGACAACGATCAGTTATCAAAATGCTATTCCAAATGTATTTTATTTCATGCATTAATGAAATCAAAATAATTTATATCATTTTTAATAGGTTGCATACATTAATGAAATCAAAATAGTCTATTTCATACATGGGTCTATTTCATACATTTACGAAATCAAAATTGAGGGGCATTCCAGATTTATATCATTTTTAGTAAGACACATACATTAATGAAATCAAAATACTTTATATTTATACATTTACTGGGTCTATTTATATCATTTACGGTGTCTATTGCATACATTTACGAAATCAAAATTGAGTGGCATTTCGATTGCCCATACTTCTGTTAGTGTCAGGTAAATTTTAAATGCCTCGAATACTAAAGGCTGTGGTTGAAATCGAAAGTTCACACATTGTTCTAATATTGCTATTTTTGTTACTCTAATTTCTCCTTCCGATTTCCCATACTTTTGTTGGTTTCAGGTAAATTTGAAACGACTCGAATACTAAAAGCTATTGTTGAAATCGAAAGTTCACACATTGTTCTAAGATTGCGATTTTTGTTACTGTAATTTTTCCAGAAAACATGTTCAAAAGACTAAGACACTTACATTAACAGAAGTTGTGAGTGATCCTTTCTCACATCAAACCAGGCAACTCGTACTGTAACTTGCGTGGGAGGACAAGGGAAATCATAATGGATGAGCGCAAGAAATGTACACACCATATAATCTGAAATGAAATGAAATTAGTGGAGGGGAATTGCACTCCGTGGTTACAGTTGCCGCTGAAGACACATACCGTTCGAAATATTTCCCTATCGATTGCCATTGATGGACCTCCTCGTAGGGGGCAGTGGATTTACACGTGGTGCTATCTCCTATGCATAATCCCGAACAACACTATGAAGAGCAATGCCAACAGAGCCTGCAAACATCTCCAGAAGGGCAACTCTTCCCACCAGTGGCAATGGTGGCTATGAGTCACACATCCCTTGGCCGATATGGCTGGATTTTTCTGCTAGGTCTCGATGCAAAATTCTGACCACAAATCACCAGAAAAGCAACCAATTAACACTGTAATGCTCAGATCCCTACCTCTTTTGATTCTTGGCGTTAATCAAGTAATAATAAAATTGAGTTGGAGAAAACCCAGGGATGGCAGACTCTTAAAGAACGGATTGAGCACAGCGTACAAAGAAAAGAAAACTCTTATGACTCAAATTTGCCCTGCCGCAATCGGTTTTAAGAATTCGTGGCATATCAGGAAAATCACACACTATATGAACCCGAAACATGTGAAATAGGAGATACGCCTGGCGTTCCAGTTCTTGCCACTGCCCTGGACAGAAGGGAGGACGTACTGCTATTCAACATGCGTTCCTAGTCTTGTTTCCATCCCGCCCGTGTCTCTTCCTTTTCTATTTACGACACATGCATCTTTCTTTGGAGGCATTATACATAAATTTGTAACTAATTTATAATTATTTTGATCCAACGCTTGAAATTTGTGCAATCGTCTAACATCTAATCGTATGGTGCACAAGATGCCATGTAAACAAGGAGGGGAGTTGATTTCAGAGGGAAACGCCTTACGGCGTAAATATCCTCACAATATTTCATTAACTCCTATTATAAATGTATCACCTAAATCACTCCAAATATTTAAAATTACATTAATTATATACTTAGGAAAACCACTCTTTTTAAAACACAAGAACACCTACATTCTACTAAATGTACACATTTTTGGAACCATGATGCTCCTGCATCAGACACCCAAAGAAGAAAATAATCATGATGTCTAGATCATGTGCTTCTAATCTTTGTCCTCCTGGATCCCATATTTTTTTTTGCAATTTATCTATGTCTATTTCTTTTCATTTCAGCTATTCTTTTGTTGTTGTTGTCTACTACTATTTTCCAGGTTTCCATACCTTATTTTTCAATTTTCCACTTGCTATGCTGTCACATTCTTCTGATGTATTCCTCTTACTGTTGCTTCTTTGCTTTCCTGATGTTGTCTTCTTCTGAGACACTTCCGTCATTAACCTTCTTACCAACTCAATTTCTTTGTCTGGTATATCCTTTGTCCGTTGATTTCCTTCAACTCTTAACTATTGAATTTTCATTACTGCCACCCTTACGTCCTTACCTTCTTGTTCACTATTTTCTTGCACCTTTTCAGCTGCTGCCATGTTGTCTTTCAAGATAATTTTCTGTTTCTTTTTACTGTACCTGCCAACTTCTTCTTGATTGTCATTTATGACAATTTATTTTTCATCCTTCATCAACAATTTATTATGGATATGTATCCTCTGTTGTTCTAGCTTTCTCCTATGAAGGTCTAATTCTCTATATAACTCAATGATTTTACTTGGAGTAAAATTTGGAAATTTTACACAATCTCCCATTTCTTCATTTGCTATTGACCAATCATCAGATGGTCCTTCCTCCTCTGCTAACCTTTCAATACATTTCTCTGATATTTCCTTTAACTCCTATGTCATCACATTAGTATGCTGATTCAAACTCAAAGAATCCTTGAGACTATCAACAAGTGTCTTTTCCACACCATCTGCTTTAATGATGCCTCTCTGCACTTGTTCACTATAGTGAACTATTTCTTCTCCAGTCTCATTGTCATAATCTACTTCAAAACATTCATCTTCTAGAAGGTATTCTTCTATGTTTTTGCAGCTTTAAAAGGCTGCCTATCTTCTTCCAAACCTACAACAATACACAAATTATCAGTTTTAAAAACACAGGACCTTATGGTCTCATTTTATGCTTCAGTCATCAAGTCTTCAGGCTGCTTTGAATCATTCATATGATTCAACTCCTTTGTCTCTTCATTACTTTCAAAAAGTAATGGTCCATGTTCTTATTCACATACCAAATCTTCAACACCTTCTCCATCATTTTACTTTTGCTATAGCTCAACTCTTTCGAGCTTCTTTGTCTCCATTTTGACATCTATAATCTATTTAAGTTCCTTCGGCTCCTTTATTAACTGCGTATCTTATTGCTGATTCCTCTTCTCTTGTAGCCTCTTCCACTTCACTTTCTTCCTGATGACATAACCATATTTCTGGCCCTTCTCATTTCTCTGTAACATTTACATTAATACTTTAAGCTGAACTACCATCACAACCATTTCTTTATCATATTTTTCATCACTCATTCTCATGCCATTTTCCTTGGCATCTTTATTCTTTTGTCCTCTGTTGTGATCTCTTTCAGAACATCTACTATGACTGTCACTAGTCATCGTCCTTTACATCTCTATGATTTCCACACTCACTTCACTATGAGTTGCGCAAGCCTCTGCATCAGCGAGTCTTCCTTGTTGCCACTTACCTCACCAAGCTTTCCTCTGTACTGGGTATTTTTGCAAGTACTTGTCCTCTGTCTGGAAACTCCTTGAGAATTTCTCTCTGCTCCTTCTAGGCTTCAACTCATCTACACTTTGAGAACACAACTATCCTCTCACAATGAAATACATGGTTCTGACCACCTCTTCTTTCACTTAGAAACTCTTACGAGCTTCCTTCACCCCTTAACAATTCTACCCACATCCTCTGTGGAACTCCTTTTATGATATTTCTGTGAGTTGCAACAAAACCTCTACAGTAACAAGTCTCCTTCTTTCTACATATGCCTCACTAAGCTTCTCTCCTCTGAGCTTAGTTTGTTAGTATTTCTCTGGTTCTTTCCTCTAGAACCAATTGAGCATTCCTTGATCTAGGTTGCTGCAATCTTCTCGCCTTCTTATGCTTCTACTTGTGCATCAATATATAGACCACAATATCTCCAATCTTCAAATCAAATTAAAATAAAAACATATCATCTCACCTTCAATATCTCTGCATGATCTTGTTATACCATTCATCTGCACTTTGAACGGACTGTTCTTATATCTAGCCTTTAGTTGTATCTTCAAACTCTGCTACTTAAAGAACTTGCAAAATTCCCTCTTACAGTTTAACTACTCCAATCATGCTATAAATTCTCACTCATTCGATTTCTGCTAATCTTTAGACAAACTTGCATACCATCACCTGTCTTCAGGATCTCACCACTCTTGCAAATATATTTCAATAGATCTTCATGATTTCACTGTGAAAATTTTCAACATTCAAATACTGTCAATTAGATTTATAATCTAATTCTTTCTTTCAATCTCTCATCTTTATCTTGGTAAAGCTCTAACCGTCAGTAACAATTACTCCTTCGCTGAGTTTTCTTTCACTAATTCGTTCTTTCTCTGAGTTCTTCAAAAATATCTACTTTTTCCATTTGCACACAAAGTCTTCTTTCTACTCACAAGAAACCTTACCCTACTCTCATACCACTATGACGCAGGAAAAACTGCCTAAAGGAAATTTCCCTGGTTTTCATAATCACCTTACATAAACCTATGGGTTATGCCCACCTATACAAATCATAAGCATTTACATTGGTGGGTTCTAGCCTGACCAATCACCAAACAACACTTTAACATATATTACACCAACAAACATCGGTCCCACTTGAATGCATAAAACCAGACTCCAAATAAAATAAACTCGCATCCATACACCTCTCGTGTCCGCTTAGGCAATTGAACAACAATTGAACAACAATTGAACCACAGTTGAACAACAATTGAGCAACAATTGAATAGCAATTGAACAACAACCAGTCCCACGTTGACTTTCCCTTTTTGGATAGGCGCTTCACTCTACGCCATTAATCAAAGCATGATGGATCCAATGGTTCACAATGATATCAGCTAGGGAACTTGCACGACACTTAACCACCCTCATGAAGCTGATAATGATGATAAAACCTTAATCTATAAATGTTCGAGTCTGCCTTGAAGTTAAAGTCCAATCTCTTTATGGCCCGATATCTGTTGCATAATGGATTCCATAAAATCCTACAGTATGCGGCCCTTAAACTAACACATGGGTTAGAAACAACTTAACCCCCACAGTTGACTGTGACGTAAGTGGTTGAAAATGTGATCGATGGTTAGGATTGAGTGTGGCGCTTCAACCCTGATCAAGACACCCATAAACTCCTAACCTCCACAATTAGACATTTCCCTTTGGCTTGTTTCACTCTTCCACCAAACTCGGTGCTTCGACTAAATTTCCTTCTCACCTCCAGATCGACTTGTTACCAAGTTCAACTCAGCCGACTCCTTTCTGTGCTTAGAAATAGTGTGCCGAGACTTCTCCGATTTCTTTACTATACCTTGCAACTATACCTCCATTTCTTTAACACCACTTCAAACTAGAATACATAATACTCTTTGCATTATTTCCCTCCTTCCAGATTTCATAATTCGTTCTTTACTTGACATGTACATACATCTATTAAATCCAACTGGAATCACACGGATTCTACCCAAATGGTAAGTCTTTTCTCACTCAGAAATAATTTTAGAAATTCAACTTGAATTCATTCATCATGGTTTATCACACAAAAACCATAAATTCACAATTAGGGATCACTCAGCACATAAAGGGAATGACACACACAGTGACAATGAATTTAATTTCCTCATTCATTAAACAAATGTACATATACAAATAAAATTCTATTTTACAATCTAGCTTTGGCTTGATCTTCCTTTACATGGTCTGTATCAGTGGCCCTTTCTCATTTCAGTGCCCGTAGGCTCACAATCCAACCCTCCTGTCTACTAACTCTCTCGCTAACAAACTATCTGTTTTTAGCCTTCGAGGCTTACAAGTTATACCCAAAAGGATTCAGTTAACAAATTTTGGTTCAGTTCCTCAATCTTCTCAACTAAATCCTAAGAATCATCTAAGTCCTCAATTAGTTCCTAAAATAACTTCTTTATCCCTTGAGAATCTCAACTTTCAACTAATCCTAAGGATCCTCCATAAATCATGGACTACTTTCTAATATTTACAATATCTCAATCTATACTAATTACTCATCCTAACTCAGGCCCTTCCACATTTGAGAATATTTACAAATATCCTCACAATATCTAATTAATTTATATTCTAAATGTGTCACCTAAATCACTCAAAATATTTAAAATTACATTAATTATATACTTAGGAAAACCACTCTTTTGAAAACACAAGACCACCTAGATTCTAATAAATGTACACATTTTCAAAACCATGATGCTCTTGCATCAAACAACCATGCAAAGGGTCATTCCTATAAACTAAAATTTCATTGCACCAATAATATAGCAGAATATGAGGCACTTCTCTTAGGATTGCAATTATTGAAGAAGTTAGGTGCTAAAAAATTTGTTGTTCATGGAGATCCTAAATTAGTTATAAAATGGATCAAGGGGCAGTATGTTGCAAAACATCTTAGGTTGGGAAACTACAGGAACATTGTGCTTGAATTTTTAAGAAATTTTGAAGAATATGACATTTTTGTCATTCCAAGGAATCATAATGTATTGGCTAATGGATTAGTTTTTTTAACTAGCACATGCCAAATGCCTCATCCAAACAAACAACATATAGTGGAGGTTAAACATTGTCCTGTTGTACTTGATAATATGAGACATTGGCAGGTATTTGGAAGCAATAAGAAGATTGATTTTTTTTGTAATCCAAGGAGGAGTATGAAGACAATAGCATAGATTCAGACTGTGAAGCAGAAGATCAAATTATTGAATATTCAGACTGTGAAGTAGAAAATCAGATTGTTGAATATGTTAGTGTGAGTAAGTAGCTTGATGATTTTGATGTAAATATTACACTCAATAAAGATGTACATAACTTACAATTGCATGAAATTGATCTCGAAAAAGAAGAGTTTGAAGTATTTTAGCTTTAAGATAATGTTATTCCAAGGGGTCTAGCACTATTAAAATAACTTTTTGATTTTAATGATGTAGCAAAAAAGCCAAACATGGAACTCATAGGGACACACATACAAGAATGAAATATAGGGAGTGATTAGAATCCATAAATGATAAAAATCTCAAAATCACTTCCTATTATCACAAAACAATGATATATAGCTCTTTTCAAATAATTCATAGATGTTTTTGCATAGAGCTATGAGGATTTAAAAGCATATGACACCAGTCTCATACAACATAAAATCCCACTCAAGGAAGATCAAAAACCATTCAAGCAAAAGTTTTGTAGGATAAATACGGTCCTAATGCCTTTGGATGAGAAAGAAGTAAAAAGGATGTATGATGCAAAAATTATACTTCCTATTAGATACTCTAAATGGGTGTCTAACATTGTGCCTACCAGAAAGAGAATTGGAGAAATCAGGTTGTGTATTGATTTCAAAAATCTTAACAAGGTATCCCTTAAAGACAAGTACCCCTTACCCAAAATGGATCATATATTACAAGAGGTGGTAGGGTCTAGTAGAATTTCCTTATTAGATAGTTTCTTAGGTTATAACCAAGTCTTAGTGCATCCTGATGATCAGGATACAATTTCCTTCACCAATCCATGGGGAACTTTCACGTATGTGAAAATGCCCTTTGGGTTAATAAATTTTGGAGCCAGTTTCCAAAGAGAAATGGATATTGCCTTAGCTAATGACATTGGCCATTTTATTGTGATTTATCTAGATGGAATTACTATCTTTTCTAAAAATGATGAGGAGCATTTAGCACATCTAGGAAGAGTGTTTGAAAAATGTAGAAGGTTTGGCATCTCACTCAATCCTAAAAAGACATTGTTTGGCCTTTAGGAAGGAAAAACTCCTGGTCACATTATTGCCAAGGATGGAATTAGGATTGATCCTAGTAGAATTGAAGCAATTTTAAAAGTTAGTCATCCAAGAAACATCAGAGAGCTTCAGTCTTTTATTGGTAAAATCAATTTCCTAAGGATATCCATTCCTAACCTGACAGAACTTCTTAGAAACATAACAAAAACGCTTAAAAGGGACTTTAAAATCAAGTGGAGTATTGAGGCTAAACAATCCTTTGACTTAGTTAAACAAACATTGACCAAAGCACTAGTGTTAATCAGCTTAGATTTTACAAAAGATTTCATAATATTCTCTTTTTCTTCTGAGCATATTATTGCAGCAGTCTTACTACAGAAAAATAATGAAGGTTTTGAACAACCTGTTGCATTCTTTAGTAAAGTTTTAATAGATGCATCTTTGAAATACAATATTATGGAAAAAAAAGTTTTTGCATTGGTTAAAGCATTAAAATATTTTAGATTATATATTTTACATTTCCATATTATTTCTTATGTACCTAATGCAATGGTTAAGGACATTTTGACACAGAATGGACCCAAGGGAAAGCGAGGTAAAAGGATTGTTGTCATTCTCAAATATGAATTAGAAATGAAGCCCACCAAGTTAATTAAAGGTCAAGGACTAGCTAAATTGATGGTCGAGTCAAATTTCCATGCATTAGACATAACTTGGTTGAATCATTAGATAATCAAGAGGAACAGGTGACTCCACAAATTGATGAGGTATTTTTGAACTCACCCTAGTATGCAGACTTGCTTTATGCTTTATTTAATTTGAATGTTCATCTTGGTTTGACAAAAAGAAAGACAAGATTTCTTAAGTTAAAAGTAGTTAAATTTTGCATTATACATAATGTGTTGTATTGGAAAGATGTTGGGGGTATTTTACTTAAATGCCTGTTGAAAGATGATGCAAAAAAGTTATGCAAGAATTCCATGAAGGAGAATGTGGTGGACATATTTATTGGAAAAACACTACCAATAAAATATTTAGAGCTAGTTTCTACTGACCTACCCTTTTCTCTGACATTCAGAAACAAGTTGCCGCATGTCATAAATGCCATATTTTTTAGGGAAAGAGAAAATTGTTGCCCCTACCATTAAAGCCTATCTCTATTGAAAGCCCTTTCTAGCAATGGGGATTGGATTTCATTGGCAAAATTAATCCCTCTTCCTCTGCGCAACATAAGTTAATTCTCACAGCCACTGACTACTTTACCAAGTGGATAGAGGCCACCCCTTCTAGAGCTACCACTAATGGTGTCATTATTAAATTCCTTGAGACTAATATCTCTCCAGATTTGCCTATCCCAGAAAAATCATCACTGATAATGTTGCAGGATATAAATATAGAAAGATGGTTAAATTCTGCCATAAATACCACATTACTTTGGGACATTCAACATCTTATTACAACTCAGGGTAATGGGTTGGCTGAATCCTCAAATAAAAGTTTGGTAAACATCATAAAAAAAGTTGTTATAAGACAACAAAATGTATTGGCACAACAAGCTGGTCAATGCACTTTGGGTTCATAGACTTCCTACTAAAAAATCAATTGGCATGTCACCATAACAATTGGTCTATGGCAGGGATACAATGTTTCCATCCTCCCTTGGAGTTCTAGTCATGAAGATCAATAAAGAAGTGCAAGCTGAACCCAATGATGTACAGAGAAGGATTAATCAAACTATCCAGTTGCAGTCTGAATCCAATGATGTACAGAGAAGGATTAATCAAACTATCCAGTTGCAGTAGTCCAGGGAGGAAGTATACAACAAGACCCAAGTTATTCAAGAAAATGTTAAAAATGTCTTTGGCAGAAGAACAAAAGGTGATGACTTTAACATTGGGGACCAAGTTTTAAGATGGGATTCACAGAGAGAAGACAAAGGAGAACATGGCAAGCTTGATAATGTTCGGAATGGGCCATATATTTTTCATGCTTTCAGGGGAAATAATGCATTCTACCTTAGAATCCTAGATGGAGCATAGACACTTGGAGGTCCTGTCAATGCCAGGATGTTGAAGCACTACATTTCTTAGCCTACAAATTTTCTTTTAATCATTGTAAATATCATATTTTTTATGGTTTTGATTGGGTAGCTTATTGAGGAAGTTTGAAGCTCACAGTGAAGGCCCTAAGCCTGGATTGATGAGCTACCTCTAGTATCTTAAACGACAAATAAATTAGGTGAAGGCATAACAAACATGGAGTGCTTGAGGTTACTGATCATATGTTCTTGACACTTCACTTGTAGAAGTGCAATCCCTAGTTGGAGCCATTGTGAGGGTCCTATAAATTATAGGATCTCACTCAAATTTAGGCTAGTACCCTATCTTGCTATCTGCAAATCCCAAGTCCTCACTGCACATTGTAAGAATGTACCATCCAAATTTCACCAGTAATTCTCATTTTAGCTAATCATGCATCCTAAAGACAAGGGACTAGAGGAACCCGTGAGTGCTGTGATCCAACCTCCCATTGATTTTCACCACATCCCTTTGGTAGACAGGGACTAGCACTTGTTGAATTGTATCAAAAATTGGACTTTGCTAAGAGAGCCAAAACCCTTGAGCTTTTCTTGAATGAAGATGCCCATTAACAAGAAAAACCCCCTTATCCATCCTCAATTTTCCATGGGAGAGCCAATAAAATCATCACATTCATCTCCTACCTCCTTGGATATCACTCAAATGAGTGGATAGATGAGGCAATAATAAGATTTCTTTCCATTTTTTCTACAGATTCCGAGCCTTCCATCTTGTTCAATTTTAACGAATTTCTTGTAGGTTCTATCACTGAGAAGTTTATCAAATTCCATATTGAGGAAGTATTCAAACATGCTTTTGTGTTAGTTTATATGTTTTATATTTTCAGGGAGATAATAGAAAGCTTGCATTACAAAAGTTGGATGAAGGAAATCAACAATCAGTCATCTTCTAGACTAAACTGGTGATGAAGGAACAAAAGGAATTTTCATACAAAAAATTCATAGAGATTTTTGTAGATCCAACACTCAGTCTCCTAAGAAACAGGATAGAGCCAAGAATTAGTGAATAATTAAGGAAATTTTTGTAGCTACCATACCAAGTCTAGACAGGGGATTGGTACCTCTATTAGAATTATACAGAACTGAGAATATTTGGGTGTGAACTTGCCCCTTACAAGCTGCGAAAAATCCTCTCGGTGAGTTTTTTTTCTCTAGAATACATCAGGAAAATTCTCAATATGAATGAGATTCACTTTGTAGTTTCCAAGAAGAAATCCCAATTCAAAATTTAAACTCAAATAGGGCCTTTCATTTTCAACAACATGGCAACAAGGGAAGAAGCAAATGAGCAATTGAAAGAGATGCAGTTTAGCCTAAGTTTCTTTTGGTCATATGATCCATTAGGGGCATCTCTAAGTTACTAGTAGAAAACAAATCTAATGCTTATTTTCACATAGCTAGGCAAGAGATAGAAATGTATAAAATCTAGCTAGAATTGACTAAGAACAACCTACAACAGGATGAGGAGAATATGGTGTCATCCTCCACAGTACAAACTCCTATCATAGAGGAGAAAACAACAAAGAGAAGCAAAGAAGAAGAGTCACCTTCAATGATTGAGATTTCCAATGAAGTATTCAAAATTATGTACAGGAAGAAAGCCAAGCTACATTCCAAACTAAGCCTAAGAAAGGACTGAGAGAAAGAGAATAGTATCATGACTAAAGATCCACTTCTTTCCTCATTGGTGGGTGATCACACTACAATTTATCCCACTACCTCCACAACTTCATAAGATCAGAAACAAGTTATGCAAACCAGCACATCTACCACAGGGGAGGCAAAAAAGAGTATATTTGAAATTTTCAAGGAAATTAAAGTGAGAAATGAGGCCTTGAATATCAACGCCTACAATCAATTCTACAAGGAGACTTCCAATTCTCAAAGCAGATTGTTGTCAGTATTTGATTCAGATATAAGTAAAATGTAGATATCATTCCTCCAAGCACATATTCCCTGACCCAAGGTAGCATCAAACTACAAGAATACATCATTTGAATTCCATGTGAAAGACATACATCCCATTGAACCAGTGGATATGCACAAGAAGAATGGGCAAATGATTTTATCCACTCTCACTAACACTGTTATGGGTTTGCCTAAATTGTATATTACATTGGCCGATTTTCAATCAGAATTTAAGATGGAGAAGGTATTTGCACTTGGAAAAGACACAAGGATCAAAGGTTTGGAGGACTTGGTGATCAAAGTAGGTTATGATCCTGCAAATATCAATGCTAGAGAAGAGCTCGTAAAGAAAATGAATACACACATAGAAGCATTAAGGAAGTAGTTAAATTTAATAGCCACAAAAGATCCTCTGGTCAAGGACATTGAAGAAATAGAGTCATAGAAGGCAGGCATGATGAAGCTCCTCATGGAGCAGAATGCACAGTTGAAATAAATGGTGGCAGAGATGAAGAAGATAATCAAAGAAAATGAGCAGGCTGCCAAAATGGCTATTGTCACTTTGGAAGCACTGCCTATCACTTCCATTCTTACAACTACATCTTCTACATCAAACACAGGGGTTGTTGTAGATCAATTGTCAATTACAGTGCAGAACATGTCTTTGTTAACTAAATAAATCAAAATATTGTAGGCTCAAGTCAATCTTCTACAAGACCAGAAGACAAAGGTTGAACCTTTCCATGCAGCAGAGCTATAGAGAGCTCAAAACCATATAGAAGTATGGAGAAGTCGGAAACTGAGTCCTCTATTGGAGACACATTAGCCCAAGTTAAAGAAATTATATGGAACAATATCATTTTAGAAATGGATGAAATTTAGCCAAGTATCTAGATTATATTTTAACAGAAAGAATTGATGGAGAAAGCCAAGCAACCCATTTCCACTATCAACTCTAAGTTGGGAGAAATGCCTACCATAGTCATCAACATCATAAAGTTTCTCAATTATAATAATAGTTATGAATTGGATGATTTGGGAGTAGATGATAGAATAGAAACAATCTTAGAAGTAAAGAAGGTTCTAACAATGAAGAATTTGGTTGTGTAGCTAACACAGAAATGTCACACTTTTGAGGTAGCAGTTAACAGGTTTTTCACTAGAATAGAAGCATAAACAAGAAAGGTTTGTCTTCTTTATTGGTGATCAATAAAAAATTGATTACTATGAAAGATTATAAGAAGAAGCTTCAAGATATTGCAAAAGATACTGCCAAGTCTTCCCACATTAAAGGTGCTATGATAGGGAGATCCTTTTATGAAGCTATCAGCAGGGAAAATTTTAGGGGCTAATATTTGCCCATGGGCTAATTTTTTATACTTTTTCCAAAACAAAGATTCGCTAATTTCCATTTTTTTTGTAAAAATGATTCGACCCAAAATTTTTAGAATGAAATTATTTTACCCCTAAATATCAAATATATATATATATATATATATATATATATATATATATATAATATAATATATATATATATAATATATATATTATAAATTTGAATATTTTTACAAAAAATATCTCCAAACATTTTATAGATTTCATATTATGGACTAGTGGGATTCACTAAGGTTTCTAAACTCTAATATTAATTTCCATCCTTAAAATTTTCCCTAGCTATCAACAAAATTAGTTTCATCTAGCATGAGATAAAACACATTTTTGTAGTGAAACCCACTTTTGCTTGGTATACCGAGGTAGATGAGGTATACCACAAGGTACACAAAATTACCATTCTAGATGAGGAGTGGTGGGATAAGTTGTGTGAATTCTAGGATTAAAGAAAAGGTCAGCTTCACCAACGCAACACCCAAATAGTGGCCACTTACCAATTGTTCTCCAACAAAGCAATACCAGATGTCTAGATCACTTCATCAAATTCATCGCTTTTGGTCGCATTATTTCGTTCTATTAGTTTGAAGTTAATAATAGAATTCCATTTCGATGGTGCATTAATTGTAATATTTTTTGTAAATTATGTTTAAATCCTTCATTCATTTGAAGTATTTAGGGCCGGTTCCTTAACATTGTAACACTTTCTATCAAACATTGTAATTTTTCCACGTTGCTGGAACACCATTAATAAAAAAGACTCTTCATAGGATACTTGTGTTACGATACAATGGTGATGTTTTTATTGCTATAATTTTGTTTTTGTTGTTATTCTCTTTATGTTATGCATCTAGAATCTAGCTGTAAAACAGGAGATGTGAAAAATAAGATATGCTTTTGAACACCTTATTTGGACTGCTTTTACAATATGTATGTTTTCTTCTGAAGTTTGATTGAGAAATTCTTAAATGATTTTAAATCCATGTTGAAGCACACATTTTCTCCATTCCATAATTTAATTTAAAGATCCAGTAAATGTAGCTAGCTTGCCCTGTGATTACTCCTTTGAACTTTTGGTGCAACATCTAGTTTTATTTGACTCCATATCCAAATGGAAAGAAAGTAATTTGATCATATCAACCAACTAAACCAATCAACCAAATTCAAACAAACAACCAAGCATAATCATAATTATCCTAAATCAACCTAAAAACCAAGTTAAATCATAAAGAGAGAGCCATCTCTGAAGATGGCAAGGCTAGATCCAAACATTCAAAAGTGGTTTGATGTTGTCCAATGTATTTACTCCCACAACCTCAAAACATAGAATGATAACACACACATCATCTAGATTATTGGGCTTAAGAATTAAGATAATATGCATAAGGTAACTGTGTAAACCCCCTATGTACTTCAACAATGTGTCCTACGATTGCAAATTTACACCTAACATCAATAACCTTTTTCTAAATTCTTGGGTGTAATCTTGCACATTTTGAGCTTTAAGCTGTCTAAAGTTCTACCAATTCATGATGGCCTTTTGTATATAAGCTAGTGTGTAGAACTGTATTTTGATTGCAACAATGAAATCATTCCAAGAAATTGAGATCTTACTGTGTTTTTTAATCTCCTCTTGGGTCTTTGATTCCCACCATACTAGTGTTGCACCCTCCATTCTCAAGGAAGCTAATTGAATCTTTATGTCATCCTCTTGAAGGTTTTAAATCATGCAATAGACTTCCAACTGATGAATCCAATTATCAAGCTTCTTTGCATTCACTTCACTATTATACATGGGCAGATCAAATTTAACATCATGTTTTAAAAAGGTTGATTTACCAATTCCTTTTGAAGTATGATGATGAGTATGAGTAAGGGTTGTGTTAGTAGAAGAGGGTGAATATGCTTGTGAAGTATAATATGAAGAAGATGGTGGAGATCATGGAGGTTTGTCTCTATTTACATTACCTCATCCTGAAGAGGCTTCTCCTTTGGGAGGTTTGAAACTTTCCCCTGGAAACTTCATATTCCTCTCTTTATAGATGACCTTCACCATCTTTGTCATATCAAAGAAAGCCTTTCTGAGGGTCTTCTCATCTTTTGTTATGTTTTTAGGTTCTCCTTCATGAGATATGATCTTTGGAGTCTCAACTGCAACTTGAGGCTGAACTAGTGTTTGAGATTGTGGCAACCTTGCTCTCCTTCCCCTTGACCCAACATCAGGGCTTCCAACCAACTTCCCTTCTCCTCTTTTGAGTTTTATCCTTGTAACCATGGCATAAACATGCAAACAGTTAAATCCTTTTTTCACAAAACAAACCTAGTGCAATTGATACCAAAATGATCTGATCCTAAGATCCTCCTTAGATTAGAAAAAAAATTCTTTCATTGTGCTTAAGGATTCATGAATTTTTGCATGTGAAATGATGACTGTTTATGTTAATTTTATGAGAAATTTAACATAAATAAGAGACTAAAAAAAAACATAAACATGTACAGAACATCATCAAAAATACATTACAACAGGAACATGATAAAGGAGTTAACCCCTCATGGGCTACGTCTCCTTGGTCCAGCTTCCAATGGCCCAGGCCTCTCTATTATGCTAAAAAATGTAAAAATATGTGTTCACATTACACAAATGCTTTTGAAACCTGCTCCAATGAGTCTTGAATACTCAAAAATGGTACTTCAGCCTCTTTTTACCTCCAATTTGGTGTAAAAATGATTAATTTATAACCTCTCCTAGGTTTCCCACTATTCGCTCCACAAATTTCTCCGAATCCCACATGATCCTACAAATTACCTCCAAAAAGCGTTAACTGAGCAAAAATTTCACCACACGGTGGTCCGTAATTTTTTGGCATTATCTGTCCCATCGCAAATCACAATTAGCGAGAACTAGTGGTCTTATGATTTGTGAATGTGGTGGGGGCAATGTGCAATTGCAATATGGCAGACTCGACGAAATTATTAACTAGAACACAGAAACCTATCACATCCGGGATCCTTTCGCAATTCATAATTGTTGGAGTACCAACAGTCATATATATGTGGGACTCTGCTTTCAATAGTGTGTGATTGCAATCTGTGTTTTTGATTATCACATCGCAACCCTTCCTGGCTCGGGGACCAATCATCGCAATCCAAACACCAAGGCCGATTCTTTAATGGCTTTTCACCCGCCCTATTGCGATGTGTGATTGCGATTATTGCATCGTACCTGGGCCTATTTCGAGGCTGATTTTTAACACTGACCCACCTGTGACATGTAATTTGCAAAATGTGAGCACCAATGGCAGTCTTCCACTTGGTGCTTCCCCATTCGCTGAAGAGCCCTGCCACATCATCTTTTCATGTCATTTATACAAGTCAAACCTTAACTTTGACTCGCTCTAACTTCTTCATACGAGCTTAGATTCGAGTGTCATTTGCATCATTGGAATGAGGATGATGAGCTCTTCGATCTGAAGCTAAGTTTATATAGATTCTAACACTTTTAATTTTGAGCCTAACTTTGAGCACCTGATCATTGAGGGTTGAGGTGGCTTGGCCTCTAGAATCCCTGTTTGGTTCCATTTTGGTTTAGTTGATATGATCCCACATTCATGCTTGAAATATGGCATAGGGGTGATTAGTTGAAATATATATTTAGTTCAACCCAATATATGGTAAGGGGATATGTGGAACTACCTAAATTTGTTGGCATTTGCATATGTTAATCTGAATTATTTTTTTATTGTGATCAATGAGCACATGTACTCATTATTGATTTCATTTTATGACTCATTTTTCATGGACTCATTATGGTTATATGCTAGTTATAGGCTTGGTTAAATTATGTGCTCTATTTATGGATCTTATTCATGATTTGATAAGTTCTTGCATGGTTATGTGCATGCATAGACTAATGAAAGGTTTTGCAACTAGTTTGAGAGGGCATTGAGCCTTCTTGGTGTTTTCATGGTGAAGTTAAGGAGACATTGAACATTTATGCATTCGTGCCTAGTAGTTACTATGTCTACCATGTGTTTGATAAAATGGTCTCATGTGTTTAGAAACTTATCAGCAAAATCTAGCCTTATAACTTATCATATATACTTTTCATTACCTTAGACTTGATTCTAGAAAGTTCTGGGCTATTATGGGTAGTTTCCTATAGGATAACACTAATAATGTGGCACTGATTTTGCGTCCACATGTATGGAAATGGAAAAATTTAGCTGCAACTTCACAGAGGGTATCTAATGCATGCAGCTAGAGCTTTCCAAATGTACTCACAATGTGTTATGGGTGTGGTTGGGCTATGAGCTCAGTTAAAAAGAAGTTTTATTTCAGGGTTTGATAACAGTGATTTTTGTTTGACACCTAGGTGATCTGGTGTCACTGGGAAGTTTTAATATTTTTCCAATTCATAGACCCCAGTTCCATAACTGGAACTTGGATGTTGGGTCATGTCATAGTAACTCTCATCTCATGTTTACCTAGAGAGCTTGTAACAGTGGGTAAATGTGGGATGGGGTGGTTAAAGAAACAAGATGAAATTTGAACGTTATGGGTTGTAGCTGAAGTTTTGTTCCTCAATTCCATCAGATTACCATGTATCTTTTTCTAAATGGTCTTCTTTCATTTCTAAATAAAAAATTATTATGAACTAGTTCTCCCCATAATGTTCCTATTCCCAACTCTCAGTTTCAGTTCCTTGGTGTGGTTGCCTTCAAATTGAATGTTGGGTCCCTATAATACTAGTGATTACCCCATTACTATTGTAGTTGTACCCCTTATTAATATTGTTGTGCCGCTATTGCCCCCATATTGTTATTATTGTGCCCCATAGAATCCCTCTATTGTTA